>ML344752.1:0-41996 GCA_005239505.1 Nicotiana paniculata | reverse complement strand
AAAGACCTAATATGCAGTGGTCTTAGTTAAATACAAACAAAGAAAAGAAAAGAGTAGAAGAGAGATAAATAATTTTAGTGAACTTTGGACGGCGGAAGACTAAAATTTGCAGTAGAGGAGAACAAAGCTGACAAATTGGTTTTTTAATTCTCATAGTAGTATATGATATTAATTTTTACACATAATTTATTTGGTAATAAGTAGACCAATCATTGGAAGACAAAGGAAATAATATAACAGTGATTGCTTGAAACTTGGTATAGAAAGCTATATTGCCATGGGTGAAGAAAATTGATGATCTGCTAGGAGTTTGTTCTTCNCACGTGAAAAGACCTAATATGCAGTGGTCTTAGTTAAATACAAACAAAGAAAAGAAAAGAGTAGAAGAGAGATAAATAATTTTAGTGAACTTTGGACGGCGGAAGACTAAAATTTGCAGTAGAGGAGAACAAAGCTGACAAATTGGTTTTTTAATTCTCATAGTAGTATATGATATTAATTTTTACACATAATTTATTTGGTAATAAGTAGACCAATCATTGGAAGACAAAGGAAATAATATAACAGTGATTGCTTGAAACTTGGTATAGAAAGCTATATTGCCATGGGTGAAGAAAATTGATGATCTGCTAGGAGTTTGTTCTTCACATTTTGGGAATAATAATTTTCTAGTGATTGGATCCTAATAATTGTGTAATGATTAAATAGTAGTGAGTTAGACATAATATATATGAGATTTTAAAACTGACATAGAGAACAATTATTTACTCTTCAGTTCGTTTCCTTCCAATTTTAAATTAGGACCATGATTTTGTAGTGACTATGAGCTTGTAAAGATTAAGTGTAAGGAATGTGAAAAGTTAAGCATGATTTCATGATTAGGTTCAATGATTAAGAATTGTAGCAAGGAGGTTGGGGTGGATTACCACTAATGTATTATGTAGCCTAACACTGTTTTGATATTTTCATTCTCGTTCTTTGTTTAACGAATTGAATACAGAGTTTTATTAATTGGACTGGAGGTCGACTTTGATTATTACTTGTCCTTAAATTATGAAAATTATTCACTTAGACTAATTAGGGTGTGTTATTCAATATTTTGGATAGATTGAGGCCATTGAAGGCCATTTGGTTGGTATTCTAGTCGTTACAAGGTTGAGGAACTTCTCATTAGCGAGGTAAGTGAGACTTTAAGCTTTGGTACTTGCTTTTCTAAAACCTGTTTTTGAAAAGTGTGTTTTCTCTGCCTGGTCCATGTGTTGGGACAAACGTGCGCTTGGCAGAATCGGTGGTCTTAGACCAGCCGCAAATAAATTATTTTATGAAAAAAATACAAAATAAAAAAGAATATTATTTTATAAGTTGTTTGATAGTTTGATTCGGCTCTGAACCACGATGTTGAGTTTGATACGACTGTGAGCCATGATGTTGAGTTTTATATGGCTGTGCGCCATGATATTGAGTTGGATACGGCTGTGCACCATGATGTTGAGTTTGAGATGGCTGTGCGCCATGATATTGGGGCATTGTGTATGCCGTTGTACATTACCCGAGCATTGTGTATGCTTCTTGATATATTTGAGGCATTGTGGTGCCGTTGCGGACTCGTAGGTTTGTTGGTAAATTTCTTTTACTGCAATTATGATGAGTCCTTAGTAAGACTCTTGTTGGTTAATTCTTATAACTCTATTGATACACATATATTGAGTTATTGTATAGTTAAAATATGTACTATACCATTCATGTTGTGGTGTGTTTGTATTTTCTAATACTTGTTCCAGAGGTATTTAAAGTAGCGGATCGAGGATCTTACTGGGTTATATTTATGTATAACTCACTCCTTACATGCATCTCTATGTAGATACCGTTGCGGGAGATAGAGCTAGTGGCTGACGAGTTTGTTCGAGTGGATCTTGTTACTGAGGTGAGCCAACGATTGTTCGTGGAGGCTTTCGTTTCAGACTTACTTAGTTCGTGTTAGTTATTTCCTTTTCTTTGGGGGTTTGCATACCCGTCACTTAAACTTCTATTACTCTATTAGATGCTCCACATTCTTAGTATGTACTTTGGGTTAGAGATTTAGTAATTGAGTGTTCTTTAGATTTATAAATAAATTATAAGTTTAGTCAAATAATTATTTTGTATTTAATAATATTTAATGCGTTTGGTCTAGTACGTGATTCTCTCAATGCTTATATAATAGGTTAAGAGTACATGAATTGGTTCGCCTAGCGGGCAGTATTAGCTAGGTGCCAGTCATGTCTAGGGGGTAATTTGGGACGTGACAAAGTTGGTATCGGAGCTTAGGCTTTAAGTCTTGGGTCATGGAGCAGTATTTAGTAGAGTCTTGCTCATGGGTATGTAGGTGCCCATACTTATGATCTTGAGGCTACTAAGCATTTAGGATGTTTACCCTTCTTTCATTCCTTGATCGTGCGTTGAGATAATTTGAGTTTGACTTTGGATTGTTTATTTCGCAGATGGCTAGGACACGCACACCTTCACCTGCTAGACGTGGTGCTGGACGGGGTCCTACCCGAGGTGGTGGTCAAGTTGGGGCTCATCATACTAGAGCTCATGCTAGTAGACAGGCCGCTCCTCTTCCTGAAGTTGTGAATACGGGTCAATCCCAAGCTACTCTGCCAGATCGAGTGCAAGAACAAGGGGTTAATGATTCTCCACCACCAGTCCCAGTTGATATGCCTACTGTTACCTTACCTGCAGATGCAGTGGTGAGGTTGTTGAATGTGTTAGAGGCGTTAGTGCCTACTCAGGGTGGACTTCCGGCTCCCCAGACTACTTCGCAGGCGCAAGCGTAGGTTCAGCTGAATGTTGAAGCTCCTCAAATGGCCCCTCAGCAGGTCGTTCGGCCAGTTGCAAATATAGGGAAGACTGAGGATCTTAAGAATTTCATGGATCTTAAGCCACCAGAGTTCGATGCTACACATGCTTCTATTGAGTCCCAGAAGTTCATTCAGCGTTGTGAGAAGATACTATCTACTTTGGGGCTGAAGGAGACTCGAGGGGTGGAATTTGCCACTTTTCTATTTTCAGGATCTGCAGAGTCATGGTGGAATTCAGTTAAGAGAGGTAGACGAGCAGGGTTGCCACCTATTACTTGGTTAAAGTTTTAAGCTATGATTATGGATAGGTTCGTTCCACTGAGCAAGCGGGACGACATGAGACGTCAGTTCGAGCAATTGCGCCAGGGCAATATGACGGTTACAGAGTATGAGGCTAAGTTCACTGATTTAGCCAGTTATGCACCTTTTCTCGTTGCAGATGAGCATGAGAAGGTGAGGAGGTTCATGGATGGGCTTGAGCATCGTTATCAAGGTCCTATGGTTAGGGATGTTCGAGGTGGTTTGTACGAAGAGGTAGTGGATACTGCTATCCGTTATGAGTATTATCAAGAGAGGGACAAGACTGAGTGAGAAATCAAAAGGGCTCGTAGCGCAGGCGGGTTTAGTTGAGCTCTATCTGGGGGCAAGAGTAGTTTTAATCGTGGGCAATACAGACCAACTCAGGCAGAGTCAGTGGTGCAGTCTTCTAGGAGTACTTATCTAGCTAAACAGGGGCATCAGCAGATACAGAGGAAGGATAATGGCTCATATCAATCAGGTCAACATCCGAGGTGTTCTAATTGTGGTAGAAATCACAGTGGTCGTTGTTTTGGAACAGATGGGACTTGTTTTACTTGTGGTCAAAAAGAACATATTGCTAAGTATTGTCCTAAAGGATATTCTGCTACTAGCCATGCTACTCCACAGCCGCAGAGAATGTTTACAAGTACAAAGACTCAGACTCAGTCAGCTAGAGCCGCTCCGCAGGTTGCTTGTGGACAGGGTCGACAGGGTGCACAGACTTCTCAGGGAGCGGGTGGGCAGCCGAGATTCTTTGTTATGGCCAGACAGGATGCTGAGGTATCTAATGCAGTAGTCACATGTATTATCACTATCGGTTCTTATGGGGGCTTATGCTCTTATTGATTCTGGTTCTACGTATTCATATGTTTCTCCATCTTTTTCCCTATACTTAGAACGAGGGGTTGAGTCTTTTAATGTGCCTTATATTGTGGTGACCCCAGTGGGGGAGACTATATTTGTGGATAGAGTCTATAGAGACTGTGTGATATTTATTCAGGGCAGGGACACCGTGGTTGATCTACTAGTGTTGCCTATGTCCGACTTTGATGTAATTATGGGTATGGATTGGTTAGCGTCATGTTATGCTTCAGTTGATTGTCATTCCAAGATTATACGTTTTGACTTTCCCGGAGAACCATGCTTAGTGTGGAAAGGCAGAACTCCTCTGACTCAGGCAAAAATAATATCCTATGTAAAAGCACGTCGAATGATAAACAATGGGTGTTTGGGTTTTATTGCTACCATTCATGATACGCACTTGGAGGATGTTACTATTGATAGTGTTCCAGTGGTTCGAGAATTTGCTGATGTGTTTCCAGAAGATTTACCCGAGCTGCCTCCGACAAGAGAAATTGAGTTCAGTATTGATTTGGTGCCAGGAACTCAACCTATCTCTATTCCTCCATACCGTATGGCTCCAACGAAGTTGATAGAACTAAAGGTTCAACTTCAAGAGCTACTTGATAAGGATTGATCAGGCCTCGTGTGTTGCCTTGGGGTGCACCTGTGTTATTTGCTAAAAAGAAAGATAGCACGATGAAAATGTGTATTGATTACAGTTAAATAAGGTGACGATGAAGAATAAATATCCGTTGCCATGTATTGATGATCTATTCGACCAACTACAGGGTGAAACTCACTTTTCAAATATTGACCTGAGATCGAGTTACCATCAACTGAGAATTAAGACCGAGGATATATCCAAGACAGCGTTTCGAACCAGGTACGGGCATTTTGAATTTTTTGTGATGTCCTTCAGGCTTACTAATGCCCCCGCATCATTTATGGACCTCATGAATAGGGTATTCAAGCCATTCTTAGATTATTTTGTGATTGTATTTATTGATGACATTTTGGTCTACTCTCGAAGTGAGGCAGAACATGAACAACACTTGAGAGTTATGCTACAAACACTTAGGGAGCGAAAGCTTTATGCCAAGTTCTCAAAGTGTGAATTTTGGTTGGATACAGTTTCCTTTTTGGGGCATGTGGTGTCACGAGATGGGATTCAAGTTGATCCAAAGAATATAGAGGTAGTTCGAGATTGGCCTCATCCCACTACTCCTACAGAGATACGTAGCTTCTTAGGCCTAACTGGATATTATAGAAGGTTTGTTAAGGGTTTCTCAAAGATAGCCACTCCATTGACTCGATTGACTCAGAAGGGTGTTGCATTTCAGTGGTCAAATGAGTGTGAAGAAAGTTTTCAGAAATTGAAGACCGCGTTGACTACAGCTCCGGTTTTGACGCTACCTACAGGTGCAGGGGGTTTTACCATTTATTGTGATGCGTCTCGAGTCGGTTTGGGTTGTGTGCTGATGCAGAATGGAAAAGTAGTTGGTTATGCTTCTCGACAGCTAAAGAAACATGAAAAGAATTATCCAACTCAGACTTGGAATTGGCTGCGGTCGTATTTGCACTTAAGATCTGGCGTCACTTTCTTTATGGTGAGCCATGTGAAATCTATACTAATCACAAGAGTCTGCAATATATATTCAAGCAAAGAGATCTGAATCTGAGGCAGAGACGACGGTTAGAATTACTTAAAGATTATGATCTTACTATTTTATATCATCCGGGGAAGGCGAATGTGGTGGCAGACGCCTTGAGTAGAAAGTCTATGGGTAGCTTGGCCCGATTTACTACTGAAGAACGACCAATGGTTATGGATATTCAGGCATTGGCCAATCGGGGAGTGCGTATTTATCATACATTCCCAGGCAGATTACTTGCGGGTATGGTAGCACAATCATCCTTGGTTGGACAGGTCAAGGCTCGTCAATTTGAAGATCCCCGTCTAGTTAGACTCCAAGATCGAGTGCAGAATGGTGGTGTTAAGTCATTTGCTATTGATAATGAAGGTGTGTTACGGCGGCATGGTAGATTTTGTATCCCCATGGTGGGTGATGTAAAGCAGTTTATTCTTGAAGAGGCTCATAGCTCCCGTTACTCTATCCATCCAGGTGCTACTAAAATTTATCAAGACTTGCGTGAATTATACTGGTGGAAAGGTATGAAGTATGATATTCTAAAACATGTGACTAGTTGCTTAAAGTGTCAGCAGGTAAAATATGAGCACCAAAAACAAGGAGGTGTGATGCAGAATTTGATTATCCCTGAGTGGAAGTGGGAAAGGATTACTATGGATTTTGTAGTTGGGTTGCCACGTACTTTTAGAAAACATGATTCAGTATGGGTGATCGTGGACAGACTCACAAAGTCTGCGCATTTTATACCGGTTTGAGTTACTCACACTGCATAACAGTTAGCAGATATTTACCTCCGCGGAATAGTTTGACTTCTTGGTGTTCCTATTTCTATAATATCAGATCGGGGTGCACAATTTACTGCTGAGTTTTGGAAGTCTTTTCAGAAGTCATTGGGTTCTCATGTTGAGTTGAGCACAACTTGCCATCCACAGACGGACGGACAGTCCGAGCGGGTCATTCAGGTCTTGGAGGACATGCTTAGAGATTGTGCAATTGATTTTGGTGGTCATTAGGACGATCAGTTACCGTTATCAGAGTTCGCTTATAATAACAGCTATTAGTCGAGTATACAGATGGCGCCGTTTGAAGCTTTATATGGCCGTAAGTGTCGTTCACCAGTGGGATGGTTTGAACCTGGTGAAGCACAACTATTGGGTCCGAATTTGGTTCAGCAAGCTTTGGAGAAAGTTGCATTGATACGAGAACGACTTCGGACAGCTCAAAGTAGACAAAAATCCTATGCATATAAGAGAGTTCGTGATTTGGAGTTCATGAAAGGAGAAAAATTCTTTTTGAAGGTGTCCCCTATGAAAGGAGTCATGAGATTTGGGCACAAAGGTAAGCTAAGTCCGAGATATATTGGTCCGTATGAGATTTAGAGCGAATCGGGTCGGTGGCATATAAACTTACCTTGCCTCCGAGGTTGTCTGCGGTTCATCCCGTAGTTCATGTACCTATGTCATAAGATTCAGCCAGAGGATGTGGAGCTTGATGAGAACTTAACTTATGAAGAAGGTCCGATAACTATTCTTGATAGGCAAGTGCGGCAATTGAGGTCGAAAAAGGTTGCTTCAGTGAAAGTATTATGGCGTAACCAACCAATAGAGGAAGCTACGTGGGAGTCCAAAACGGACATTCGAAGCAAGTAACCTCAGTTGTTTGAGATGTCAGGTACACTTTCTAACTCGTTCGAGGACGAACACTTGTTTAAGTGGGGGAGAATGTAATAACCGGAAATCTTATATATACTGATTAACTCAAGAGTTTTAAAATTTATTTAAATAGTTAGTGGGTCTAATTTATTGTTACATCTATTGGTTGGATAATAAAGTAGTTGGGATAAAATATATAGTAAAAGGTTAGAGTTAGGCCCATATATATATATATATATATATATATATATTTTCTGGTGGCCCACGTGAAAAGACCTAATATGCAGTGGTCTTAGTTAAATACAAACAAAGAAAAGAAAAGAGTAGAAGAGACACAAAGAATTTTAGTGGACTTTGGACGGTGGAAGACTGAAATTTGCAGTGGAGGAGAACAAAGCTGACAAACAGGTTTTTTAATTCTCATAGTAGTATATGATATTAATTTTTGCACATAATTTATTTGGTAATAAGTATACCAATCATTGAAGACAAAGGAAATCATATAACGGTGATTGCTTGAAACTTGGTATAGAAAGCTATATTGCCATGGGTGAAGAAAATTGATAATATGCTAGGAGTTTGTTCTTTACATTTTGGGAATAATAATTTTCTAGTGATTGGATCCTAATAATTGTGTAATGATTAAATAGTAGTGAATTAGACATAATATACATGAGATTTTAAAACTGATATAGAGAACAATTATTTACTCTTCAGTTCGTTCCCTTCTAATTTTAAATTAGGACCATGATTTTGCAGTGACTATGATCTTGTAAAGATTAAGTGTAAGGAATGTGAAAATTTAATCATGATTTCATAATTACGTTCAATGATTAAGAATTGTAACAAGGAGGTTGGGGTGAGTTACCACTCTAGTATATTATGTAGCCTAACACTGTTTTGGCATTTTCGTTCTCGTTCTGTGTTTAACGAATTGAATACGGAGTTTTATTAATTGGACTGGAGGTCGATTTTGATTATTACTTGTCCTTAAATTATGAAAATTATTCACTTAGACTAATTAGGGCGTTTTATTCAATATTTTGGATAGATTGAGGCCATTGAAGGCCATTTGGTTGGTATTCTAGTCGTTAGAAGGTTGGGGAACTTCTCGTTAGCGAGGTAAGTGAGACTTTAAGCTTTGGTACTTGCTTTTCTAAAATTCGTTTTTGAAAAATGTATTTTCTTTGCATGGTCCATGTGTTGGGACAAGCGTGCACTTGACAGATTCGGTGGTCTTAGACCATCCGCAAATAAATTATTTTATGAAAAAAATACAAAAGAAAAAAGAATACTATTTTATAAGTTGTTTGATATTTTGATTCGGCTGTGAGCCACGATGTTGAGTTTGATACGGCTGTACACCATGATGTTGAGTTTGATATGGCTGTGCGCCATGATATTGAGTTGGATACGGCTGTGCGCCATGATGTTGAGTTTGAGACGGCTGTGCACCATGATATTGGGACATTGTGTATGCCTTTGTACATCACCCGAGCATTGTGTATGCTTCTTGATATATTTGAGGCATTGTGGTGCCGTTGTGGACTCGTAGGTTTGTTGGTAAACTTCTTTCTCTGCAATTATGATGTCCTTAGTGGGTACTCTTGTTGGTTAATTCTTAATGACTCTGTTGATACACATATATTGAGTTATTGTATAGTTATCATATGTACTATATCATTCATGCTGTGGTGTGTTTGTATTTTCTAATACTTGTTCCAGAGGTATTTAAAGTAGCGGGTCGAGGATCTTACTGGGTTACATTTACGTATAAATCACTCCTTACATGCATCTCTATGTAGATACCGTTGCGAGAGATAGAGATAGTGGCTGACGAGTTTGTTCGAGTGGATCCTATTACTGAGGTGAGCCACCACATTGTTCGTGGAGCCTTTCGTTTCAGACTTACTTAGTTCGTGTTAGTTATTTCCTTTTTTTGGGGGGTTTGCATACCCGTCACTTAAACTTCTATTACTCTATTAGATGCTCCACATTCTTAGTATGTAATTTGGGTTAGCTATTTAGTAATTGAGTGTTCTTTAGATTTATAAATAAATTATGAGTTTAGTGAAACAATTATTTTGTATTTAATAATATTTAATGCGTTTGGGCTAGTACGTGTTTCTCTCAATGCTTATATAATAGGTTAAGAGTACATGTATTGGTTCGCCTAGCGGGCAGTATTAGTTAGGTGCCAGTCACGTCTAGGGGTAGTTTGGGACGTGACAACATACTAATTTTTGTTCATACAAGTTACATGGTATTTCATACAAACTTCAGAAATCCTTCAAGGTCTGGAGGAATTTCCGTTGGTGGTGGCGGAAAAGTAGCTTAGTCATCGCCACTTCCGGACGAAGCAGCATCCTCCACAAGTTCAACTAGCATTTCTTCGTAAGCTTCGTCTTCCTCTGGTTCTGATTCGGCAAGTTTAAAATTTCTTCTTTCCGAACGGATCCAATCTCTGAAAAGTACTGATTTTTCAAGCTCTCCCTCATAGATGCTCTATATCACCGAGTTGAAGTCTTGCTTGACTGAACACGCTCTCCGATGCAAGTGTTGAAGCTTGAATAGATAAAATGTCTCGGGCCATCCTTTAAAGAACCGGAAAGTATTTTTCTTTATCCTTCCACCACTGCAAAAGATTAAAGGTGTCACGACCCGAAATCCCACCTTCAGGCCGTGATGGCGTCTAACATTGAACTCGCTAGACAAGTCAAACGTTACTAGTAAATCCGATTTATTCCTTTACTGCTTAGCATTTTTAAAAGAGACATATAAGAACAATTAGATTTTAGAAAGCGGAAGGTAAGAAATTCAACATCTTAAATAATAATTCGTACAAAAATTTCCTTAAACATCCCCCAAGACTGGTGTCACAAATTCACGATAATCTAAGATTTTTACTAAAAACAAAGTCTGGACAAAACAATACAACTGTCTCCGAAGTACAAGAGATGACAGAAATAAAGAGGAATGAGGCAGGAGGTGACGCCAAGGCTTGCGGACGCATGCAGGATTATCTCAGTGTCGCCTGTGGACTGAAGGACACTCCCTCGATCACTGTCCACCGGGCTCGGTACCGTAATCTGCACAACATAAAGAAGTACAGGTGTAACATCAGTACAACCGACCCCATGTACTGAGTAAGTGCCGATCCTAACCTCGGCGAAGTAGTGACGAGGCTAGGACATGACAAATAATAAACACCTGTGCAATTCAATAATATATAATAGAAATAACGGCAGGAAATAAACAGTTAAGAACAAATACGGGAAGAACATGCCAGGGTACAGAGGGGAAAAACACTTATTGAGTAATAGAACATGGCAACCGTCTAGTATCAGAATATCAACAGGGAAATAGACAAGTACACGACATCACCCTTAGTGCTTTACTCTCATTCTCACCAAGACAAGTGCATGACATCACCCTTCGTGCTTTACTCTCATACTCACCAAAACAAGTGCATGGCATCACCCTTCGTGCTTTACTCTAATTCTCACTAACACAGTGCACGACATCACCCTTTGTGCTTTTACCTCACAATATCGGCACGGCATTGACCTTCGCGCTTTTAATATAAACAATGGCACGACATCACCCTTCGTGCTTTTACCTCACTATATCGGCACGTCATTAACCTTCGTGCTTTTAATATGAACAATGGCATGTCATCACCCTTCGTGCATTACACTCTTCCTTACCCAACAATTTGGCAAGGAAGAACCACAATACAAAACATAATTTACAACATCCCAGCAAGGGAACAATAACAGAAATATCACCGTCCCGGCAAGGGACCCAACTATAACCAATCTCACTGAACGTACAACATAACCAAAAATAATCCTCAACCGAACAACTAATAAACAGTGTTCACAACTCAGTATTTCCAACAATTGAATAATCTCAAAAATAGAAGCTACCTCATAAATACAGTGGATATTGAAGAAAACACATATACCATAAGATATGACTCATAGACATGCTTGATAACAAGGTATAGGTACTCGTCACCTCACCTATACATTGAACATGATAATAACACGTAGCACATATGACTCAACACCTATTCCCTCAAGCTAGGGTTAGGCCAAACACTTACCTCGGGTCCCAAAATAGCAATCAAGCCTCTAACACCGCCTTTCCTTTTGAATTCAACTCTGGAACAACAATATCTAGACATAATTAACTTATTACATCAATAATGACTCATTAATACAATCCCATAGCCTAAATATACAATTCCTAGCAGTCTTCCAAAAATATCAAAATTCGACCCCGGGCCCGCTTGGTCCAAACACGAAGCTCGGACCAAAACCCGATCACTCATACCTCCACGAGTCCAAATATATGATTTGTTTTGAAATCCGACCCCAAATTGAGGTTGAATTACCCAAAATCCCATAAACCCTAACTCTACCCAAATTCTCTAATTTCTACTTTGTTTTCATGATTTTAGGCCTAGATTCTAGTGATTAGTTGATGAAAGTGAGAGGAAATGATGTTAAGAACACTTACCTATGGAGCTATGGTGATGGAGGTCTTCAAATTTCACCTAAGGAGAGTGGGGAAGAAGGTGGGTTGAGAAGAGTGGTGAGAATCCCGTAAAGTTTCTGTTTTTGACTATTAAAAATCACTGGGCAAAAATACCCTTCGCGTTCGCGGGCCCATGGCCGCGTTCGCGAAGGGTTGACAATCCTGACCTATGCGTTCGCGAGCCTAGGGCCGCGTTTGCGAAGAACAACCTACCCAGCCCCCCAGACTAACTCTACGCGTTCGCACCCCTGGGGACGCGTTCGCGTAGAAGCACTGTCCACTGCTCCGCGTTTGCGTCTCCCTCTACGCGTTCGCGTAGAGTAAAAACCCTTGCCAAGATATTTACCCTTCGCGTTCGCGGGCCCTTGGCCGTGTTTGTGAAGGGTATTACACCAGACACCAACAAAACATCAAAAACACCAGATTTTTCTACTTTATACACCCCGTTAACTACCAGAAACTCACCCGAGCCCTCGGGGCCCAAAAATAAATATACGCACGACTTCAAAATCATTCTACAAACTTATTCGAGTAATTAAACCACTAATATAACATCAAAACCAATGAATTAAACTTAAAAATCTATAGAATTTTCTCAAACTTCATAAACTTCTAAATTCTCCAATTTTGATCCGAAACACGTCAAACCAAGTCCGTTTCTTTCCAAATTTTACAGATAACTC
Organism: Nicotiana paniculata; assembly: GCA_005239505.1. Lineage (NCBI taxonomy): Eukaryota > Viridiplantae > Streptophyta > Magnoliopsida > Solanales > Solanaceae > Nicotiana > Nicotiana paniculata. The sequence continues at coordinate 29,484 of ML344752.1, read as the reverse complement.
ACATAACACATATTGAACCTGTTCCGGGCATCAGAACCGTAATACAGTCCCGATAACACAGATTTCACATCAAAGTTCATTTTCAAAAGTCTTTCTTATTTTCAGAAAACAATTTTCTTTAAAAAATCATTTCTCGGGCTTGGGACCTCGGAATTCGATTCCGCGAATACGCTCGAGTCCCATATTTTCCCACGGACCCTCTGGGACCGTCAAATCACGGGTCCGGGTACGTTTACCAAAAATGTTGACCAAAGTCAACTTTATTCCATTAATTATCATAAATTCAACAGTTCAACACATTTCTACATATAGACTTACCGGTTACGCGCTCGGGCTGTGCACACACATCGAGGCAAGATTAACGGAGGCTTTCGGGGCCTCGAAATACATTTTTTGCTAAATTATACAAGATGACCTTTTGGGTCATCACAAAAGGAGCCGTCGGGATTCACTTGCTCTATTTGCTGCGACAAATAAACTTCAAGCTTATTTAGTTGTGAAAAATAATTACTACTAAAACCTTGAGAACCCTTAAACCCCGCCCAAGCACTAAGTATTCTTACTCCTGCAGTTTTTTTAGATGATTGAGAATTAGAAGAAGAAGGAGTTGGAACAGTTGTTCTAGCTTGATTTAATGCAACTTGATAAGCATTATAAATAGTTTGAGTATTTACTCTAATTGAGACTATTGGTTCTGGAAGTCCAGCCAACTCATCATCTTCAAGTGCTAAACTATTTATAAATAATTTCATACTAAAATTGAGGACCTCCTATTTTCATACAAGGATTTAACAAAGCAACAACACCATAAAATAGAGGGAATAGGGAAAATATTTTTTAAACCTTTTTCTCATAGAATCAATAGCAAGTTTATAAATTTCCACACCCTTTGAAAAAGGAGTAAACAAATTTGCAAGTTTTGTAATATAAACTAAACAGTTAGAGATAGTAGGATAATATTGGCCAAAAAATTTATTTGTAGCAATACAAAAATTTTCTAAAAAATCAACAAGCATTTAACGTTAGCCCAATCCCCATTCGTAAGGTGCTCATCATCGTCATTTACATGTGCATTAAACGTTGAGTTTATAGGGCTTCTATATTCATATGCAACAACCAAATTTTCATTTATGTAATTCCATCTAGTTGGACAGGGTTTAGTAACCTTCCTTTCTCTTAGGACAAATTCATCGCATCTTTTAATATATTCTCTAAGTCTACTTCTACGGTTTGAATAAAAAGGCCAGTTAAGAGCCATTCAATATTTAAAATTCTCATACCATAACCCACAATTAAATGGTAAATATGAAAAATACATCTAACATGAAAAATGTTACTAAATGCAGGGTTTAGCGTAGTGGTAAGCTGTCACGACCCCCAAATCCTAACAGGTCGTGATGACGCCTATTGTGGAACTAGGCTAGCCGACCATCACATAACTACACATTTGATCTATTATAATATTTCGAAAATCAATAATAATCAGCAAACAGAGTATAAAATAATTTCTTTAAATCTTTACGCTGAAATAATAATCTAACAGTCTAACGAAATCCCCCAAGACTGGAGTCAACCGATCACGAGCATATAAGAAATAAACTAACTCTGCTAATGTCATAATAATGTCTATGAATCAAATACTAAGTACTAAATGAAGAAGGGAAGTGGAGAAGCTTCGGACGTTGGACAACTACCTCGAAATCCCAAATGCTGATGACAACGAGCTCGGACGACTACTGCTCCGAACCAATACCTGGATCCGCACATAGGGGTGCATGGAGTAATGATAAGTACGCCAACTCAGTAGTAATGAAAAGAAATCACAGTCTGAAGTATATGAACACACATCACAAAACACCAATCCACAAACCAGCAAAATGTCAAGTCTCCATACAGTATACATATGTTCGAAAACCAGTTTCCATAAAATCCTTTTGAAACAAGTATATTTTCAATATATCTCAGTAAAACTCTCAGTAATATCAGTTTGAAAAATGAAGTGAATCATAGTCAAAACTCGGTAAAATATCATCATAAAACCGCCCCTCGGGCCATAATCGTCACTCGTAACAATTTTCCTCAGCACGTCACCATCACTCAGTATCAGCCCCGCGGGCAACCTCACTGTCACTCTTGCCTCCCAATCACTCATCACTCGGCACTCACACTCAGTAGGTACCTGCGCTCACTGGGGGTGTGTACAGACTCCGGAGGGGCCCCTACAGCCCAAGCGCTATAAACAAATCAAATCATGGCATCAATCATTATCAGGCACTCGGACTCTCTTATATCGTAACATCCTCACAATATTGGCCCTCGTCCTCACTCAGTCAGACACTCTCAACATGCCACTCGGGCCATAAATAAACGGGGTTCTCGACCCAAAACAGTATTTCATTTCACGAATTAATATCAACAAGCGCTGAGTGTCAAAACAATTTATCAGGAAAGACTGAGTGTAAAATCATAATTTCTAAGAGAGGAATTATCAGGAAACTAGCCCCCAAGGGGTTAAAACAGATCGGCACTAGGCCCCAAACATGACTTACAACCCAAAACATATCAATACTATAAAGAATAGACTTTAAAATCAGTTTCACAACTCAATAGTTTCCTATAAAGGAAACATATTTCCAAATTTCCAATTCGTGCACGTCCCACACTCGTCATCCAGTGTGTGCGTCGCTCCAAAACCGTGAAAGGATGTAACGTACGGGGTTTCATACCCTCAGGATAGGATTTAATGACATTACTTACCTTAAACTAGCCCGAAAAGCTACTCTGCAATCCGCTTGCCTCTCGAATCAACTTTTGAGTGCTCTAAATCTACCAAGATCAGATTTTTATCATCAAATTATGCTAAGGGAATGAATTCCAATTGAAAAGTACCAATTTTAGCACAAAACCCGAAATTAGCCAAAACTCGACCCCCGGTCCTGCATCTCAGAACTCGACAAATTTTATACCAAAATGTTCTTCATCATCTCACGAGTCCGTACATATAAAGAACTCTAAAATCGGAGTTCGTTTGACCCCTCAAATCATCCCCTAAAGGTATCATAATCTCAAGCCCTAATTCCATCTTTTTCTACTTATTTTCATAAATTAAACGATGATGATTTGATCCTTAATCACATATAATCGAGTTTTAGGGTCCAAAATCCTTACCTCAAAAGCTTCAAACCCGAATAACAATGGTGAAAGAATGGCCAAAATTCTCTAAGGGTTCTTTTTATAGGTTTTACCCAGCGATGACCGCACTTGCGGTCCTTTTCTCGCACCTGCGGACTCGCACCTGCGGTCCCAGATGCGCACCTGCGAAAATGACTTAAGTCCGGACTTCCGCACCTGCGGCCCTATCCTCGCACCTGCGGGCTCGCAAGTGCGACCAAGCGTCTGCACCTGCGCTCCTTGGCCAGGTCCCCCTCTTTCGCACCTGCGAATCCGCAGGTGCGGTCCAAGTATCGCACTTGCGACCTTTGCTGACCCCGCCAACTTCCGTATCCATGGAGCCTTATCCGCTTCTGCGGGCTCGCACCTGCGGTTCCCCGTTTCCGCCAGAAAGTTTCCCACCAGCAACTCCAAAATGCCAAAAATCATGCTGTCACCCATCCGAACTCAACCCGAGGCCCTCGGGACCCCAACCAAAAATATAAGCAAGTCAAAATTGATCACTCGACTTAGTCGAACTCTCGGAACCCCCAAAATAAGACCGAAACACCAAATCAACCCATGATTCAAGCCTAAAGATATTCAAACTTCCGAAATTCACCAACGATGCCGATACTATCCAAAACACATCCGATTGACCTGAAATTTTGCTGACATATCCAAAATGACATTACGAATCTGTCTAACTTACGAAATTCCATTCCGACCTGATAGCCTATTTTCCACTGCCGACCGGAAATCACCAAAAATTAACTTTCGCCAATTGAAGCCTAATTCTACACCGGACCTCAAAGCTACATTCCGAACATACTCCTAAGTCCTAAATCACCTAACGAAGCTATTCGAGCCATACAATCTGCATTCCGAGGTCGTTTACCAACAAGTCAACTCTCAATTGACTTCTCCCACTTTAAGGCTATTCTTAAAGACTAAGTGACTACATTCTCACTACAACCATTTCGATTCCGAGCCTACCAACACTAACACATCATAAATAGTATACCCAACCTATGACAAGGCAATAACAGTAATTATGATGCAAGTTCTAAGTAACGACCGACCGGGTCGTTACATAAGCAAGGCTACAACATTTGTGTTACTAGTAGCATTATCCATTGAAACTAACATTATTTTATCAGAAATCTAAAAATATATACAAATATCAGTAACTGTGCTAGCAATAAACTGATCTGTGTGACGTGAATTAATTATTATATAAGCAATTATGTGCTTTTGCATTATTCATTCCTCATCAATTCAATGACCGGTAACAGTAAGGTAATCACAATTATTGCCAATTCTACCAATATAAGTTGTAATAGCAACACGATAATTTATATGAGTAAATAAATAGCGTAAATATTTTATATGAGTAAATAAATAGCGTAAATATTGTTCATATTCATGCTTATATTTTATAAATACCGCTCTTTACGGTTGCGCGAGGAAAACCTTTATAAGTAGGATTAGAAAAATTTCTAATATAATGCACAAAGTTAGGGTCAGAAGGAAAACTATAGGGTAAGCACATAATAATTACCATTTTTTTTCAATTCTTCCCGATATTTTTTTGGATCATAATATAAAATACTACCGGTAACAGTGTTAATTTTCGGTTGAAATTGATTTGAACCGGTACTAGGGTCAGCCTGAGTTTTACTAGGTACACATTTTCCCTCGACTAAAGCTTTCAGACGAAGATATCTGACTCTATCTTGAGGGTATTTTTTTTATGTGTATAGCTAAAGTTCCCATCCCCCCTCCCCGCAAGTCAAAATATTTAAAAGTTAACTCCATACCATAAGTTTTATACTTAGCCTTATTTTCTGGAACTAGTTGAGTAAAAAATGGCCAAACATGAGATGTTTCCGTCAGTTTGGTACGTTGTCTAGAAAAAGTAGGGGTAGTAACAGGAGTATCAGATGGGAGATCATTTGAATTAGCAAGGTTATCACTAGTTGTGTTAACATCAGGAGCAGGACAAGTGGGTATCTCATCATCCGGTTGAGTTTCATCAAGATCAATTTCCTCATCGTCATTTTCATCAATAGTATTATAATTATTAGAATAAAGAGCATTCATTAATTCATGGTCTAATTGTTCACCGGGTGCATTATTATGATAAAATTGACTATCGACAAATTATAATATACTATTATCGGTATTAAGAATAGCAGGTGTAGGACGAATATGAGGTTTGGTTTGGGAAGACGGGGGCAGGGGAGGAGGAATAACGATACCACTAGATTCGTCACTCTTGAATTTTCCCTTATTCTTATTTTTGGAAAAATATTTTTTTGAGAAAGCCATCTTAATTAATCAAGTAATAGCGAATAAATAAAATAAACAAAACTATAATATTAAAATTTAAGAGTTGGAATAAGTTTATCGAATTGACGAACAACTTGTTGAAATTGATTATCGTTGAAGACTTGAATATTTCAATTCACCAACTTCACAATTTTTTCACAAATTGTAATAATAAAGTAAGCAATAGTAGCAAGTATAGAAGAAAATTAGAGAGAGATTGTGATAGATTGATATTGATTTTGTAAGAAATATGAAAGAATTAGGGGGTATTTATAGTTGAAAATAGGGAAAAAGTGTAATTATAAAAAGTTTGGGGTTAAAACAAAGTTGGGAGGTTAAATTGCTATTTTCTAAATAGCTAACGGCTATTTTTGACAGCCCAACGACTATTTTTTAAAATTTCCAATCGGCTAGTTTTTAAAAAAAAAATTTAACATGCGGGCCAAACAGTCCCAGTCCCACCGGTCCCAAAGCCAAGAACCGGCCCATGAGACCATCCCAGGCGCACATATATCGGTCCTACTGGTCCCGGCCCACTTAATCTGTTTGGCCATTTGAACCGCGATTCCGGACCGGCCCACTTGCTACCTTAGGTGGGTTAGTTAGCAAAAGTGTACATATGATGTTGTTCCAACTGTTCGAGACCATAGGAGAAGCCTGGACTTCAGCGGAGTTATCTCTCTGCCAAGCCCAGTCCTTTCCGATCCAAACATAAAACTATTCTTCTTCAACAAAACATATAAGGAATTCAGCGTAGTAAGTGACAGGAGGGACTAAAAGTATGTTATTCAAGATTGCATTTTACAAGTGCTTCGAAATGTAGTACCCTTTGGTTTGAGACAAGTTATGTTGGGACTAGTTATGCTAGGATTAGTTATATTGGGATTAGTTATGCTGAGATTGGTTATCCTGGTGTTATTTTTTATTGACTGTTTGTTATGTTGTATTAATCATGCGATTGTCAATTTAAGTGTTTTATCATAGGATAATTTATTTTGGGATTACTATTTCACACTATGGTAGGTATAAATTATCTCGGTACTATTTTTAATCATGGATAACTTATCTCAGAATTAGTGACAAAATGAGGGATAAGGCGGTATTAAATCTTTATCCCAAAATTATTTTCGCTTATCCATCATACCAAATGACCCCTGTATGATCTGAAATTTACCTTTTAAAATTCCAACTTTATTTGGCAAGAAATGATATTTCCAAGGTTTGGAAACAAAAAATAAATTAAGCCACAAACTTGATATACAAAAAGTTCAGTCACCCAAATGGAGATGTGAACAAGTGATCTTGGTTTTATTCATATATTTGGAACTCTTATTAATAGGAGACATGAAATAAAAACTTATAGATTTTATTTAGGAACACCAAATTCTAAAATTCATATGGAATTTCTGTTAGAATTCATGTACCATATTGGTTAATCTTTAAAATTCTTAGCATTAAAATTATTATATTTTTAAATTATAGATTCAGAATATAGTATTTCTTAATATTTTATCGTCTCATATATAAACATCTATGTTGGAAGTCAATATTACTGAGTTTGATTGAACCCGTAATACAAAGGCCATATCCATCACGGGTTATCTCCGCATATGGTTTTGGACAACCTCGCCTCATAATATAGTTTTTTAGGTAGGTTTAGGCACAAGAACTATTTTCTTCACATGGTATTTGCTCCATGTATCTGGTCGATTATCCAACAGCTCATTAGCAAAGAGAATAGTAAAAGAGTATGAAAAGCTAATCTGCTCTTTAGCATCTTGGATTTGTCCAATCAAGCTGGGATTCGGATTTTTGGCAGCTGGAACTTTGAACTCAGATCAAGCAAGAGACCTTAAGTTACCATTAAAAGATAGATTTTACCTTCAACCATTAACACCAGATCAGGCAGCACAGAGAGCTAAGGAATCAGCTAAGGACATTATTAATGTCAAGGAATTCATTGACAAGAAAGCCTGGCCTTATGTCCAGAATGACCTTCGTCTCGAGGCCGAATATCTTCGCTATGATCTCAAGACTGTCATATCTGCTAAGCCAAAGGAAGAGAAGAAACAACTTCAGGAACTGTCTGGGAAGTTCTTCATGGCCATTAACGACGTAAGTTGAGATTTATATTCTTGTTTACATGGAAGGATTTAACTTAAAAATGTCACGACCCGGAATTCTCATATTCGGGATCGTGATGACGCCTAATATTTCACTTGTTAGGTAAGCCAACGTTAGAATAATTTATCCATTTTCAACAATTCAAATTTAATAATAAGAAAGAAACTGAAATAACTGTCATAATCTAAAATATAATGCGGAAAATCATAACGACGGAAATATCTCTACAACCCTGGACCCGGTATCACAAGTGCACGAGCTACTACAATAATACAAATAAAGATCTGAATAAAACATAAAGCTGTCTGAGGGAAAATATACAGCTAACAAAAGGGAAGGGGACTCAAGGGGATGCAGACGCCGAGCAGCTGTACCTCAAGTCTCCTCATTGCTAGCCAACCCGAGCACGCTAATGATTGCCGCTGGGACCGACTCCAAAATCTGCACAAAAAGTGTAGAGTGTAGTATGAGTACAACCGACCCCATGTACTCTGTAAGTGCCGAGCCTAACCTCGACGAAATAGTGACGAGGCTAAGACGGGTCACTTACACTATAACCTGTACGCAACATAAAACAAAGACATGAAAAGAAAATACAGAACGAAATAAGGCAGTTAACTGAAGATAATAGCGGAATCCTCAAAGAAAAACCAGTAATGATCAGAATTACCAATCCTTAGAGTTTCTTATGAAAAATACCGAAACCAACACATCACAAGGAAATAGGAACATGTAGGTTGTTGTGACGCACAACCCGATCTCTCCGTACAGAGCAATCCTTCCTTATTTCAGCGTAATAATATCAACAAACATAAATAAATATATGTTGCGCCGCGCAACCCTATCCCACCATATAAAAAAGTCAATATCAAAATTCATCCGTATTTTACCATATCAATCCACCCTTATTTCACCTGTTGCAACGTGTAACCCGATCCCATCATATCAATACAGATTCACCCTTATTCCATTATATCAATCAACCCTTATTTCATCTATTGTGGCGTGCAACCCGATACCACCATATCAGTATCAAATATTCAATAAATACAATCAAATCAATAACTCAAATCACAAGAACCTCTACGATGGATGAATATGAAGTTGAATAAGAAAGGAAACCTTGTACCAACTTGGGAATCCACATATGTAATATTACACGGCAAGACAAGTCCAGCAAATAATAATTAAAAGGTGTAAGTACGTCAATTAAGGCAAATAGCAGCGAGTCATGGAAGAATGGAAATGTCAAACATTTTTAACACGGAAAACAATGATTAATAAGTAGCAAATAAAGCATGAGAGACATCTAAAGCACATAACAACTAAGGCATGAAAAGAGATAATTAAGGAAAAACAAAAAATCAAGAAAACAAGTAGTTCGGCGGCATATAAGCATTCGTCACATCGTATATATTCCGTAACACATAAAATTCACACAGCACATAGTCCGAGGGTTTCTAATTCCTTCAAATCAAAGTTAAACTCAACACTTACCTCATTCCACAGTCAACTTAAAGCTCTACAGGGGCCTTTCCCCTAGAATCCGCCTCCAAACCACTCGTATCTAACCATAATTGACTCAATAATGTCAAATATTGCTAAATGAGTCAATTATAATGCATACATTTAGGATTTCCACACTTTTCCCCAAAAATTCAAAAATCGACCACGTTCCCGCTTGGTCAAAACCCGAGGTTCAGACCAAAATCCATTTACCCATTCACCCCGACCCTGATTATGTAATTAGTTTCGGAATCCGACCTCAAATCGAGGTTTAAATCCTTAATTTGTAAAAATCCCCAATTCTTCCTAAATCCCTAGTTTTCTACCATGAAAAAACAAAGATTAGGGCTAGAAATTAATGGGTGATGTTAGAAATGGAAGAATGTGAGTTAAAGTGTACAAACCTATAAATTGATGTTGAGTTTCCTCTGCAAAATCGCCTCTAGTACGAGCTCTAATGGAAGGTTTATGAAAAATGGGAGAAATCTCATTCCGGGACTGTGTTAAATCACTGGTGTCAGGTGTTCATCGCGTTCGCGTGAAACCTGATGCGTTAGTGAAGAGAAAAGCCTCACTGGCTTACGCGATCGCGAGAGACTCCACGTGTTCGCGAAGTTTTATCCCGCCTCACCTCCGCGTTCACGAGACTGGACTCGCGTTCGCGTAGAGTAACCTCAAATCCCCAGCCCCCCTCACAAAGCTACGAGTTCGCGTTGGTGTGGACGCGTTCGCGAAGGGAAGTCCCCCACTGCTCCGCGTTTGCGTCCTACTCCTCGCGTTCGCATATGGTTATTCCCTCCCCAGCCCAGATCATGATCGTGTGAGTTGCTTCGCGAACGTGAAGAAGGAAATACCAGGTGACAACTGAAGCAAAGAACACCAGATATTTCTAAGAACAAAAGGTCCGTTGGCTATCCAAAACTCACATGAGCCATTAGGGTTCCAAACCAAATATGCACACAAGTCCAGAAACATTATACGAATTTGCTCCGCACGCTCAAAACACCAAAATAACATCTAGAACTAAGAATCAGACAGAAAATCAAATGAAATTCTTAACGAAACTTTAGAATTTTTATTTTAACAACCGGACGTCCGAATCACGTCAAACCAACTCCGTTTTCACCACATTTGGCAGATAATTCATAAATATAGCAATGGACCTATGCCGAGTTCCGGAACCAAAATTCGGACCCGGTACCAACTAAGTCACATATTGGTCAAATCCTTAAACTCTTTAAACCTTTAAACTTCAAAATTTTTACAAAAAGTGATAACTCGAGTTAGGGATCTCCGAATTTGATTCCGGGCATACGCCCAAATCCTAAATCACGATACGTATCCACCGAGATCGTCAAAATACAGATCCGGGTCCGTTCTCTCAAAACCTTGACCTAAGTCAACTCAAATGAATTTTTAAGGCATAATTTCATATTTTATCAATTTTAACATAAAAGCCTTCCGGAAAAAAGACACGGACTGTGCACGTAAATTGATAAAGACTAAAATGAGATATTTGAGGTTTCGAAATAAAAAATTAAAGTTTAATTCTCTAGGTGACCTATCGGGTCATCAAAGAAAATATGCATAATATTTTGCATTAGCGGTGCAGTTTAGCCTGTTGTAGTATGCTACTAGGGGCGGTCCTTCCATAAAGCAAGTAAAGCAACTGCTTTAGGCTCCATATTTGTGGGGGGCCCATTTTTTGTTACACCTAATAGGTTATGTATAAGTTTAAGAAAAAGTTATGTGAAGTGAACATGTTTGATTTGTTTCTTTAACAAGTATAGAGAAGATGGATTTGCAACTGCTATGATTTCTGCCAAGAAAATTACACTTGAAATGAATATCGAACTCGAATTTCATAAGAAACGTATGATATATAGGAAGTAACAACTTCATGAGAATGTTGATAATAAAATCTCAAAATCTTTTTGAAGAGCACCCTGTAGTTGATTACTTTATATATAGTAGACAAGACTATTTTTTCACTTCAAAATAGATTTGAACAACTCGAAGCATATGAAAATATTTTTTGATTTTCTATTTAGCAGTAAAAATTAAGATCACTAGATGATAGAAATTTGAAAAAATATTGCCTTAATCTTGAATGTTCCTTAAAGCATAATAATCATTTCGATATTGGTGGTTTAAATTTTATTTCCGAATTAAAAATATTAAGAAAAATTATACAATTAGAAGATAACAGTTTAATTGATACACTCGATCCAATAAAAAAAAATTGATTCTTTTTCCAGTGCCTATATTACTTATGGAATAATGTTAATAACTCATGTTTCCGCTGCTTCAACAGAAAGAAATTTTCAACATTAAAATTGATAAAATCTCAACTAAGATCAACAATGTCTCAATAAAGGTTAAATGTATTAGCCATATTGTCAATTAAAAAGGACTTATTAGGATTTATTGATCATAAAAAAATTATTAATAACTTTGTATCTAAGAATTGTCAATTAAAAAGGACTTATTAGGATTTATTGATCATAAGAAAATTATTAATAACTTTATATCTAAGAACACTAGAAAAATAAACTTCAAATAAATAAATAATTAAAAAAAAAAAGTTAAAGCCCCTTATAAAGTTTGGCTTTAGGCCACAAAACTCGTCGGGCCGCCTTGTATGCTAGGTGCCTGCCTTTATTTTCTATGTAGGCAGTTTCAGAGGCGGATCCAAAATTTATACTCTATAGGTCTAACTTCCAATGTTTTTAGTATTGAATCCATTATAATTTTAAAGCTATAGGTTCATGACCTAAAAATTATATTACATAGACAACGTACAAAAGTTAAACTCTTACATAAATGGCACTCAGATGTTACCTTCATGTTAATAGTGACGATACTTAAATGGATAATTCATGTTTTCTAGTTTTGCTGATATTGTTCTTCTTTACGTACATATCCTCAGCTGGACTATGCAGCAAAGACTATGAACAGCGCGCAAGCCGAGAAGTGTTATATGCAGAAACTGTATCTACTCTAAATGATGTTTTGGCCAATCTTGGCTAGCTAGAAGGAAGTCTCTACCATATTGTAAATATCCATATAAGTTAAGAGAATACTTGCTGAATTTAATTCTTAAGAGTGGTTTTGGCAATATGTTCAAAATTAAAACATTTCAGCATAACAGAAGCGGAGCCAAGATTTCAAGTTTATGAGTTTGGAATTTTAATTGTTTTAAATTATTGGGTTCTAAATTAATAATTTATACATATTCAATAAATTTTTTAAGATAATGCATGGTTTGAATCAAAGTTACTGGATTCGACCAACCCGCACTCGGCTCTCTAACTCCGCCCCTGTGAGCGGTCACACATTTAAGAGCCTCAACGTAAGTCCTGGTATGGGACTAATTTACTTAGCTAAGTTGGGGAAGACACTAACTAGTTAGAATTTTTATTAACTCAAGCATGGTCCATATCCTTTAACGGAAAATATATCTCGCCGCACTAATAATGGTCCAAATATTCAGAATGAGGGTATTATGGTAACTTCGCACGATTTTTATGGGCATAATGAATAATTGTGCATTTTCGTTTTCCATCTCTACCCTTTAGCATATTTTTATTCTAATTCAATTCTTTCAAACAACTCTCTCTCATTATTTTAATTGTATTACCTTCCCAAGACTTCTTTCACATATACATATGCATGACTACATCATTTCCATAAAGCATTCAATACACATATACACATACTATACCAAACGAAATATATTAAAATATACACATAGTATACTAGAGGAAATATGTATACATTTAAACTATCACTACAACAAATTTTATTATCAATGATAAATTATTGTCACTAAAAATTGTCAATGATTCGTCTTTAAAACTGGGTCACTAAAAGTATACAAAGACAACTTAGTGCTTCGTCGCCAAAAAAAGTTATATTAACAACGAAATTTATTTTCGTCCTCAAATACATAGTATTTGCGATAAACTTGTTTGTCGGAAAAACTATTTAAAAATTGTAGTTGATTGTTTATTTTCGTCACTGAAAAAGTTATTAATGTTGACGAAACGATTGTCATTAGTTGTTTAGTTTAATTAGTGAGAATACCAATTGTCTCCAAAGTAATACATATTTCGTGGTTAAACAACTACAATTTTGTCACTATTGATCGCCTTTTATATACAAAAGCTTTTGTCCCTAAATATATGAATTTGTGACAACTTTGCTTTATAAAAATGATTATAATTTTGTTGTTAAAAATTATTATGTCGTCACTAAAAAAACACTTATTACTGAGAAAATAAAATTATTACTATGATTAATGACAATTTCAATTGTCATAAAATAAAAAGCTAATCCGTGATAAATATAGGTGATTCTCATACAAGTTTTGTTTTTGTCACTAAATGTAGTCAATTTGTGACAAACTAATGTAAATTTTTTTTTCACTATTTACAAATATTTGATGTCATTTAAATTCATAGTGGTACTATTGATAATTAGTATTTACCTAATTTTTCACTAATTTGTGAATTTATTAGTTGACGAATTGAAAGTAACATAACAAAACGTGCAAGGTAACAAAAATTTTCATTCATGTTCGTATAATTAAAAACAATTAATACTATATTGAGATAATATCTCATTACAAACTTAAAAAATTAAGTAAAATTTATCCAACATGATAGTCTAATAGAGATAGAAGAATATTGATAAATTAAAAATAGATGGATGTATGTATATAGAATTATATATTGACTACTATATAAACAATAAATATGGCCTTAATGAATGAAATTATTTATTGGCTATGTATAAAATAGACCATATGACTATAACCTTAGTCAATTGACTTATGAATAACTGTAGGCCGATACATATGACCTTAATGAATGAAATTATAGATTGGCCATTATATAAATAGTCAATAACTATGAATCACAACGATATAATTAGCATAAGTCATATGAATAAAACCTTAGTCAATGAACTTATATGGTTTCCATGAATAACTAGTGGCCGATACGTATGACCTTAATGAATGTAATTATAAATTGACTATTATATAAACGGTCAATATAACTATGAATCAAAATGATGTAATTAGTATAGGCCATATGACTATAACTTTAGTCAATGGACTTATACGGGTACTATGAATAACTAGTGGACGATACTTATGACCATAATGAATGAAATTATATATTGGTTATTATATAAACGGTCAATATAATTATGAATCACAATGATGTAATTAGCGTAAGCCATATGAATAAAACCTTAGTCAATGGATTTATATGGTTGTTATGAATAACTAGTGGTCGTGTATGACTTTAATGAATATAAATATGTATTGGCTATTATATAAACAGTCAATATAACGATGACGCACATCAATATAATTAACATAGGCTATATGACTATAACCTTAGTCAATGGACTTATGTGGTTGCTACGAATAATTAGTGGCCGCTACGTATGACCTTAATGAATGAAATTATTAGTTGGCTATTATATAAATAGTCAATATAACTATGAATCATAACGATGTAATTAGCATAGGCCATATGACTATAACCTTAGTCAATAGCTATTGATTATTAAAAGGGAACTAAATATGTAAAATACATAACTTACTTCATTAATATTTCATAATCAATATTGTTACTTAGAATTCAAGGTTACTCGAATTTATATACCAAATAAATTTTCGACAATTAATCTATACTATATTAAAAGCACGAAGGCCCTTAGCGAAATATCGTTCGCCATTTTTATCCTCTTAAATTAGAGTTCACACTGCACAAAATAGTCATTTGATTATTTTTCTAATATTTAGTAATAGTAACCTAATTAATTTCCTAATATTTACGACTTTGATATCAACTAAAATTTTAATTATTAAGTCTTTCCTTATTTGAGTTAGGTGAAAACTACTAATATGTAGGTGTCACGACCCGAAATTTCTACCGTCGGGATCGTGATGGCGCCTAACATCACACTTGCTAGGCAAGATAATGTTAGAGATTCAATATGAAATAATCTTAAAACTTCGGCGATTAAAAAAAATTAACACATATCGAATTAATAAGAAAATGGAAATCTATAACAAAACCGAGTATTTATGCATAACTACCCATGATCTGGAGTCACAACTCACAGACTTCTATGATTTATCTACAAATATTTGTCTGAAGAAAAAATACAACCGTTTATGAGTCAAGAAAACAGTAAAATGAGCAGGTAGGAGGGGACTCCAGAGTCTGCGGATGTCAACAGATCTACCTTGAGTCTCATGTGTAGTGAAGTCAGCTGCAAATCTCCGAATCAGCTTGGATCGATACCTGAATCTTCACAGAAAGTGCAGAGTGCAGTATCATTACAACCGACCCCATGTACTGGTAAGTGTCGAGCCTAACCTCGGCGAAGTAGTGACCAGGCTAGGACAAGATACCCACAAACAACCTGTACAACATAATCATACATGTAGCAATAACAACAATAGAAGAAAATAAGACAGGAAGTATTGGGAGGGGACATGCTGAAGGGTTGACAATGTAAGAAATTCGAAACGGTGATATAACCGGATAAATCAAAATGCCTTAAACAGATAAAACAAGTAATAACGGTAAAAGAAACTGCACGACATCACCTCTTCCTCACCATATGAAATAATGAAATGGCGCGGCATCACCCTTCCTTCTTTTTACTCTTCCTTACCATATGAAATAATGAAATGGCACATCACCTTTCGTGCTTTACACTCTTCCTCACCAATCAAAGATCAATAATAACAGATAGATAGAAATATAAAAAGAATCAATATTACTTCAATATTTAATGCCACAATATCAACCTCAACCTTGAGCCAATATTCAACAATTACCAATTCTCAGTAAAACATGATAGAAGTTGTCCAGCATCACAAATAGCTAAACCAAGCATGAACAATATGATTAAAGACTACAACAGTTAAAAGAACAGGACTCACTCGCATGCTATGACTCCAAAAACACATAGGTGCTCGTCACCTCACCTATACATTGTACTCAACAACAAAACACATAGCAAATAGTCAAATAATACCTAATCCCTCAAGTCAAAATTAGACACAACACTTACCTCTCTCGAAATGCTAAATCAAAGTTTAACAACCCTTTCCCTCTAGATTCCACCTCCAATCCACCCGTATCTAGTCATAACTAACTTACTAACATTAATTATTTCTAAAGAAATCAGTTTCAATACATAATTATAGGTTTCCCAAACTTTTCCCTAAAAAGTAAAAAACTGACCCCGGGCCCGCTTGGTCAAAACTCGAAGTTCGGACCAAAATCCAGTTACCCATTCACCCCCAAGCCCGAATATGTAATTAGTTCCGGAATCCGACCCCAAATCGAGGTTTAAATCCCCAAATTTGCAAAATCCACAATTCTCCCAAAATCCCTAATTTCTACCATGAAAGAACAAGATTTAAGACTAGGAATTCAATGGGTGATGATGGAAATTGAAGAAAATGAGTTAAAGAGTGCAAACCTATGATTTGGTGTTGAATTCCCTCTTCAAAAATCGCCATAGGTCGAGTTCTAGTGATGAAAAACGAAATTTGGGATGAAGTCCTGATTTTATTATGTTTTAAAATCACTGGACAGGTCTTCATCGCGCTCGCGAAAGACCTGTCGTGATCGTGAAGCATAGCGGCCAGAAAGGCCTCCGCGTTCGCGAAGAGTCGCACGCGTTTGCGAGGGTCTGTCCCCCAGACCTTCGCGTTTGCGATCCTAGGTCTGCTTTCGGGTAGAACAACTCGTTGATTCCCAGCCCATCTCCAATACACTACACGTTCGCGTCTAGTCGGTCGCGTTCGTGAAGAGCAAACCTGTGATGACCCAAAAGGTCATCTTATAAATTAAGACTCCATTCCGGACTTATTAGCCTTAAAACATTAATTTTATTCACCTCGATTTACGTGCTCAGTCTGGGCGTGAATCCAGAAAGTCTTTATGTGAAACAATATGAAATAATAATTTTTGAGAGTTAAAAATTAATTTTTACTTGACTTCGGTCGACATTTTAAGTAAACAAACCCGGACCCGTGTTCTGACGGTCCCGGGAGGTCCGTAGTAAAATATGGGATTTGGGCATATTCCCTGAAGCGAATTCCGAGGTCACTAGCTCAAGAAATGAATTTTTGATGAAAATTATTAAACTGAAATTTAAAGGAATTAAAGAAAAGAAGTAATGTTTGAACTCATTGGTATCGGGCCCGTATTTTGGTTCCGGAGCCAGGTACAGGTTGATTATAATATTTAAGTCCTACCTGTGAAATTTTGTAGAAATCGGAGTTTATTTGACGTGATTTGGACGTCCGGTTGAGAAGATAGTGAAATTGAAATATTCTTGAGGAATTCATGAGTTTTAATGCTAAATCCATAGTTTTAGGCGTTATTTTAGCGATTTTATCGCACGAGCAAGTCCGTAGGATGTTTTTAGACTTGCGTGTATGTTTGGTGTGGAGCCCCGAGGGCTCGGGTGAGTTTCGGGTAGGCTTCGAGATGTTTTAACTTAGGAAAATCTGGAGTTTTAACTGTTACTGGTGCACTGATGCGTTCTACTTCGCGACCGCGAAGCCTCTCCCGCGATTGCGAAGAGTAAAAATGCTGGGGGTCCTTTTTATTCTACGCGAACGCGTAACACTGGTCGCGAACGCGTAGCCCTGGGGGGATTACCCTTCGCGAACGCGACCTGGCTACCACGAACACGATGAGTGATGGGCCTGGGGAGGGGAGTCTCGAATTGTTCTACGCAAATGCGACCACCTGGTCGCGAACACGATGGCCATTGTGAGAAATGCATCGTGAACGTGTACAGTACATCGCGAACACGAAGGCCATTGGGTCGCAACTCTCCGCGATCGCGACATGCCTCTCGCGAACGCGATGAAGGCTTGTCCAGCGACTTAAAAACAGAACCTAGAACGGGATTAAGCAATTTTTTTTTTCATATTTTCAAAACCAAGAAGACCTAGAGGTGATTTTCAAGAGACAAGTTCTTCCCCAAAGTGTTGGTAAACGATTCTAAACTATTTTCACTCGATTACCCATTGTTTTTCATCACTTTTCAATAAAAAAATCAAGGGTTTTCATGGTAGAAATTTGGGGTTTGGGTAGAATTAGGGAATTTTGCGTAATTAGAATTTAGACCTCGAATTGGGGTCGGATTTCGAAACTAACTACATATTCGGGATCGGGGTTGAATCGGTAAACGGAATTTGGTATGAACCCTGAGATTGGACCAAGCGGGCCCGAGGTCGTTTTTAACTTTTTTGGGAAAACTTTGGAAAACCATGATTATGCATTAAAGTTAATTCCTTGAGCAATAATTAATTATATATGAACTAGTTATGATTAGATTCGAGTGGGTTGGAGGTGAATTCTAAAGGAAAAGTTGTACTTGAGCAGTGAGTGGGCTGCGAAATTGAGGTAAGTGTTTGGTCGAAACTTTATTTGAGGGATTAGGAATCCCTGACTTATATTCTATGTGAAAATTGATGTGTGTGGTGTATAGGTGAGGTGACGAGTGCCTATGCGCCACCAAATTATCTGTTTAGCATGTTCCCTTCCCCGTTTTCAATTTATTATATTCCTGTCATAATTGTTTCATGAGTTTTGATGCTTCCATGTCTACTTGTTTTCTGTCTAATTGTTTTGTTAGATATTGTTTCACCTCTTTGAAAGTATTAATTGTTCCTTAGCTTCATTGTGGTACATTAATGGTTGAGCTGGTTGTTAGTGTTTCATGATACATTCTGGTTGGTTTCGCTGTGTAGTAATAATTGGTGAAGTTTCTTAATTGTACAGCTTTCCATTTATATTGGTTGAGATGTAAAATGCTTTGAGGGATTTTGATCTAAATTTTGAAACCCTTATTATAAATGGTGAAATGTGATTGTCTTGTGGGAGCGGGTTGCACGCCGCAACAAGGAGTAATAAGGGTGGACAGGTGGGATCGGGTTGCACGCCGCAACAAGGAGTAATAAGGGTGGACAGGTGGGATCGGGTTGCACGCCGCAACAAGAGGAATAAGGGTGATGTATATATGTATATATATTGAGGAGTAATAAGTGTGGACAGGTGGGATCGGGTTGCACTCCGCAACAAGGAGTAATAAGGGAAAAAGTTCATGTTGTTACTGGTTATTACTGGTTCATGCTGTTGAACTCTTCTATTCTCTCGCTGATGGCGAGAACACGTACCTCTTCTTACACTGACCAGCAACCGAATCCTTCAGCAGCAGCAACTCCTACAAGGGGAAGAGGCCGAGGCCGTGCCAGAGGCTGAGGCAGGGCAGGACTCAGCCCAGTGCTCAGGCAACAACTCCAGCTGCGGAGCTCCAGATAGAGATTAATGAGGGGGATCAGCTCTGACCGTTCCAGTTCAGGTCCCAGAGGGGTTTATTGCTACGCTAGTTCTTCAGGATGCTTTGGTCTGACTAGTGGGCCTTATGGAGAGTGTAGCCCAGACTGGCGCATTCCCCGTTGTAGCAGCCGTATCTCAGGCTGGAGGAGGGGTTTAGACTCCTGCTACCCACACACCTGAGCAGATTACTCCTCAGATTCAGACACCAGCAGCCAATCCAATTGGGGTAGTTCAGCCAATTGTTGCAGCACCACTCGTTGCTGGGACAACTATGTCCTCCGATGCTTTATGGAGATTGAAAGGTTTATCAAGCTTTTCCCTATTCATTTCAGTTGTACCACTTCAGAGGACCCCCAGGAATAACTTGATAGCTGTCATGAGGTTCTTCAGAACATGGGTATATTGGAGACCAATAGGGTCGATTTTGCTACTTTTTAGATGACCGGTTCTGCCACGAAATGGTGGAGGGATTATCTACTAACTAGACCAGCTGGGTCACCAGCTCTAACTTTGGATCGTTTTTCACATCTCTTCTTGGAGAAGTTCCTGCCTATCACTACTAGAAAGGAGCTCCATCGTCAGTTTAAGCGTCTTCACCAGGGCAGCATGACTGTTACCCAGTATGAGACCCGGTTTGTGGATTTGGCTCGTCATGCTACTCTTTTTCTACCCACAAAGAGAGAGAGGGTTAGGAGATTTATTGAGGGTCTTGCTCAGCCTATCAGATTGCAGATGGATAAGGAGACAGGGAGCAAGATATCTTTCCAGGATGCGGCCAATGTGGCCAGGAGAGTTGAGGTGGTTCTCAGATTGGGAGGTCAGGGTTCAGACAAGATACCTTGCCATTCCGGTGGATTCAGCGGTTCCTCATCTGGAGGCGGGTTTCTTTCAGTAGAGGCCATTCTTCCAGGCCATTTCATTCAGCACTTCAGGCATCTCATGGTACCTCAGGTGGTTGCGATTCTTATATGCCTCCTTCTACTCAGCCAGCCTATAGTGCACCACCAGCTCCTATCATAGAACCCCCTCTTCAGAGTTATTATGATGGTCAACCGGTTCGTCAGGGTCAATCTCAGTTTTCACAGCCACAGTATCAGGATGGATGCTTTGAGTGTGGTGATTGTGGGCATATTCGAAGATCCTGTCCGAGATTTTCAGGTATGTAGCTTCAATATCAGGGTTCTCGTGCTATAGTTCCGGCACAAGCTGCCGCACTACCTGCCCAGCCAGCCAGGGGTAAGGGTCAGGTAGCCAGAGGTAGGGGCCAAATTGTTAGAGGTGGAGGCTAGCCTGCTAGAGGTGGAGGTCCGCCTGTCAGAGGTCGTCCCATAGACGTGGTTTAGGGTGGTAGAGCGAAACACCGATTGTATGCATTTCCGGCCAAACCTGAGGCGGAGTCCTCTGATGCTGTTATCACAGATACCACTTCAGTTTGCAATAGAGATGCTTTAATTCTGTTTGATCCGGGGTCTACTTAATCTTATGTGTCATCCTATTTTTCTTCGTATTTGGTTGTGCCCCGCGATTCCTTTAACGTGCCTGTTTATGTGTCTACGCCCGTGGGAGATGCTATTGTTGTAGATCGTGTGTATCGTTTGTGTGTGGTCCTTATTGAGGGCCTTGAAACTAGTGTGGACCTTTTGCTTCTTGATATGGTGGATTTCGATGTCATATTGGGCATGGATTGGGTGTCACCTTATTATGCCATCTTGGACTGTCACGCCAAGACAGATACATTAGCTTTGCCGGGGTTTCCCCGATTAGAGTGGAAAGGGACTCCTGGTCATTCTTCCAGCAGGGTTATTACTTATACGAAGGCTCGTCGCATGGTCGAGAAGGGATGTTTGGCTTATTTGGCCCATGTTCGTGATTCTAGTGCTGCGGCTTCTTCTATAGAGTCGGTGCCTGTTGTTCGTTAGTTTCCCGAGGTGTTTCCTGCAGAACTGCCGAGGATGCCACCCGATAGGGATATTTATTTTTGCATTGAGGTGGCTCCGGGCATTCATCCATTTCTATTCCTCCATACAGGATGGCCCCACAAGAGTTGAAAGAATTGGAAGAACAGTTGCAGGACTTGCTTGATAAGGGCTTCATTAGACCTAGTGTCTCACCATGGGGTGCACCGGTTTTGTTCGTAAAGAATGAGGATGGATCGATTAGAATGTGTATAGATTACCGGTAGTTGAATAAATTCACTATCAAGAATAAGTATCCATTGCCGAGAATTGATGATTTGTTTGATCAGCTTCAGGGTGCCAGTGTGTTTTCAAAGATTGATTTTAGATCGGGCTACCATCGATCGAAGATTAGGGCATCTGATGTACCTAAGACAGCCTTTCGGACGAGGTATGGGCACTATGAATTTCTGGTGATGTCTTTTGGCTTGACTAATGCCCCAACATCATTTATGGACTTGATGAATCGAGTTTTCAAGCCTTATCTGGACTCCTTCGTAATTGTGTTCATTGATGATATTCTAATATACTCCCGCAGTGGGGAGGAGCATGAGCAGCGCCTCCGTATAGCGCTTCAGAATTTGAAGGATAGTCAGCTGTATGCTAAATTTTCAAAGTGCGAGTTCTGGATGGATTCAGTAGTTTTCTTGGGTCATATCGTATCAGCAGAGGGTATTCAGGTAGATCCTAAGAAGATAGAGGCAGTCAAGAACTGGCCTAGACCTACTTCAGCCACGAAGATCAGGAGCTTCTTGGGTTTGGCAGGTTAATACTGTCATTTTGTGGAGGGGTTTTCATCTATAGCAGCCCCAGTGACTAAGTTGACTCAGAAGGGTTCCCCATTCAAATGGTCGGACGAGTGTGAAGCGAGATTTCAGAAGCTCAAGGCAGCCTTAACTTCAGCACCGGTGTTGGTGTTACCATCAGGTTCAGGATCTTTCACAGAATATTGTGATGCCTCCCATGTTGGGCTCGGAGCGGTATTGATGCAGGAAGGCAGAGTGATTGCATATGCGTCTCGGCAGTTGAAGGTTCATTAGAATAATTATCCTTCCTATGACTTAGAGTTGGCATCCATTGTTCACACATTGAATATTTGGAGGCACTATCTCTATGGTATGCGTGTGAGGTTTTCACGGATCATCGCAGTCTTCAGTACTTGTTCAAGCAAAAGGATCTTAATTTGAGGCAGAGGAGATGGTTAGAGTTATTGAAAGACTATGACGTCACTATATTGTATCATCCGGGGAAGGCCAATGTGGTTGCCGATGCATTGATGTCACGACCCCAAATCCTAAACCGGCCGTGATGGCGCCTACTGTGGAACTAGGCTAGCCAATTCACGCAATTACAGTTTCTTTCTAAAATTCCAACCATTTTTCAACATTTCATGGAGTATATATAACATTGCTGAATTCATTAGGCAAGGTAAACAGTTAAACAGTCCAACCAGCCCCAAAACTCGGAGTCAACATGTCATGAGCATCTAAGAAAAATATGCCAAAAGGTATTCTATTATAATACAAAACCTCCGAACGAATAGCTAGATACAACAAAAGAAGGGAAAACAGAGATGCTGCGGATGCTGAACAACTACCTTTATATCACGAACTCCAGTCCGTACGGAATAGATGGCTAACGCTCGGTATCTGCACCTGAATCTGCACATAGGGGTACAGGGAGTAATGTGAGTACGCCAACTCAGCAGTAATGAAAATATATCAAGTCTAAGCGGCAAGAAACACATAAAAATCAATATCATCAATTCACAATATGCACAGCCTTTCTTTCCAACAATATATACATGGATGTATGAAATCATCATGCCTTAAAACCAACTTCAGAAAAATCATTTGAAAAATGTGTTTTTCAACAATTTCAGAATGTAAAAATAACCGAAAGATTTAGTGTAAAAATGAAAAAAATCATAAGTAGCCCCTCGGGCAAAAACATGAATCATAAATCGCCCCTCGGGCAGAACATCACTCAGAACCTCACATCCACTCAGTATCAACCCCTCGGTCAACCTTACTATCACTCATGCCTCCCAATCACTCATGACTCGACACTCGTCACTCAACACGGGGTGTGTACAGACTCCGGAGGGGCTCCTTCAACCCAAGCGCTAATATCAAACCATCTCGTGGCGTATCATATCCTCACAATCAGGCCCTCGGCCTATCTCAGTTAGAACCTCTCAAAAGCCCCTCGGGCGTATCAGTAAAACGGGGTACTCGACCCAAAACATCATTTTATATCTTAAAATAGTGTAAGCAAGGTTGAGTTTCGAAAACAGTAATCACAAATATGACTGAGTGTAAATCATATATCAACAGTGAGGAAATAGCAGTAAAAAGCCCCCAAGGGGTCTAAAACAAGTCGGCACGAGGCCCCAAACATGGCTTATAGCCCAAATATAGCAATAGTCTTTAGAACACAATTTAACATATGATTTAGAGTAAAATACGCAACTCAATAGTTGCCGCGGAGAGGACCAAGTATAATCCAAAAATCAGTGCGCGCCACATATTCGTCATCCGACATGTGCGCCATTCTAAAATCGTTGGAAAATATGAAGTCCGGGGTTTAAAACCGCAGGACAAGATATATAACCATTACTTACCTCTACCGGGCCACAATACTAGTCCGCGATGCCCTTGCCCCTCAAATTGGCTTCCGATTGCTCCGAATCTAACCAAAACCAGTTTAACATCAGCACTATATGCTAAAGGAACACAACCCAATCGAAAACTATCAATTTATACAAAAATCTCGAAATTCGGCCAAACCCGAGCCCTGGGCCCACGTCTTGAAATTTGATAAAATTTACATCACTAGAATCCTCTTCCTCCCACGATTCTATACATACAAAGAACACTAAAATCGGACCACAAATTCCCACTCAAATCCTCCAAAAGTAAATCCCAATTTCCATGCACCTTCTTCCCCAAATTTGAGTTTAATTTCAATAATTTTCCGGTTTAATTACTTAGAAAACAACATATAAACGAGTTATGAAGTTGAAAACCTTACCTCCAAGTGACCCCCTTCAATTTCCTCTTCAAACCCTCTCAAAAGAGCTCCCAACTCGTTCAATAATGGAGGAAAATGAACTATTCCCGCACAAATGACCTTTAAAACATTCTGCGCAGCCATTTATTTCCTCAGTGCGATCGCATTCCCTGCGATGCGTTCACGATGCACAGACCAGCCCACTCAATGCGTTCGCGTACAAACACACACGTTCGCATTGCTCAAATACCCAACCCCTCACGCGCCTCAGAACACCCTATGTGATCGCGGACCTCACCCACGCGATCACACTGCACATAGGACCCACTCTACGCGATCGCAGCCTCCACCCACGCGATCGCACTGCATAAAAACCCATAATTCCCTCAACAAGCCTATGCGATCGCATTCTTACCCACGTGATCGCATAGAAGGACACCAGAACAGAACACCAGCAGAATTTGCAACTTCCAACATCCAAACTTGATCCGTTAACCTGTCAAAACACACCCGAGGCCCTCGGGACCTCAACCAAACACGCCACCACAACCCATAACCTTATTCAAACTTACTCAAGCCTTCGAAACACCAAAAACAACACGAAAACATCAAAATTACATCAAATTCAAGCCTATGAACTTTGAAACTTCTAAATTTCGCCAATGATGCCAAAACCAACCAAAACACATCCGATTGAACTGAAAATTTGCACACATATCCAAAATGACATTACAAACCTGATCCAACTGTAGGAATTCCATTCCGACCCCGATAGACTATATTCCACTGCCAATCAGAAATCGCCAAAAATTAACTTTCGCCAATTCAAGCCTAATCCTACACCGGACATCAAAACTTCATTCTGAACATACTCCTACGTCCCAAATCACCTAATGAAGCTATCCGAGCCATAAAATCCACATTTCGGGGTCGTTTACCAATAAGTCAACTCCTAGTTGACTTTTTCAACTATTAAGCTAATTTAAGAGGCTAAGTGCCTCTGTTCTCACCACGACCACTCCGAACCCAAACCAACTGACCCAACACAACATAAACAGGCTAAGAAATATATGATAAAGCAGAATTGGGGGAAACGGGGCTAATCTCACGAAACAACCGACCGGGTCGTTACAATTGAGTAGGAAGACAGTGAGTATGGGCAGCCTTACATTCATTCCAATTGGTGAGAGACCGTTAGCTTAAGATATTTAGACTCTGGCCAATCAGTTCGTGAGGTTGGATATTTCCCCCCCTGTGTTTTAGCTTGTACAGTCGCTCGGTCTTCATTATTTGAGCATATCAGAGATCGGCAGGATGATGACCAATATTTGATGGTCCTTAGGGACGGTTCGGCACGGTGGTGCCAAGTAGGTTACTGTTGGAGATGACGGTGTTTTGAGGATGCAGGGCCGAGTATGTGTGCCTAATGTTGATGGGATTAGCGAGTTGATCCTTGAGGAGGCTCACAGTTCTAATTATTCTATTCACTCGGGTGATGCCAAGATGTACCAGGACCTACGACTGTATTATTGGTGGAGAAGGATGAAAAGGATATTGTTTCTTATGTTTCTCGTTGCTTGAATTGTCAACAGGTGAAGTATGAGCATCAGAGACCCGATGGTTTGCTTCAGCAGATAGAGATTCCTGAGTGAAAGTGGGAGCGTATCACCGTGGACTTCGTCGTTGGACTCCCACGGACTTAGAGGAAGTTCGACGCCGTTTGGGTTATTGTGGATAGGCTGACTAAATCAGCACATTTCATTCCAGTGGCAAGTACTTATACCTCGGAGCGCTTGGCAGAGATATATATTCGGGAGGTTGTTCGCCTTCACGGGGTGCCCGTGTCTATCATTTATGATCGAGGTACGCAGTTTACCTCGCACTTTTGGAGGGTAGTTCAACGTGAGTTGGGTACACAAGTTGAGTTGAGCATAGCATTCCATCCTCAGACGGACGGGCAGTCCAAGCATATTATTCAAATCTTAGAGGATATGCTCCGTGCCTGTGTTATTGACTTTGGAGGTTCTTAGGATCAGCTCTTGCCGTTAGCGGAGTTTTCCTACAATAACAACTACCAGTCGAGCATTCAGATGGCTCCCTATGAGACATTATATGGAAGACAGTGAAGATTGCCAGTTGGATGGTTTGAGCCGTGATAGGCTCCGTTGTTGGGTACAGACTTAGTTCAAGAGGCCTTATATAAGGTCAAGATTATACATGATCGCCTTCGTACAACTCAGTCCAGGCAAAAGAGTTATGCTGACTGTAAAGTTCGTGATATGGTATTCATGGTCGGAGAGAGGGTATTACTTCGGGTATTACCCATGAAGGGTATTATGAGATTTTGGGAGAAGGGCAAGTTGAAACCTAGGTATATCGGGCCATTTGAGACTCTCGAGAGAGTGTGGGAGGTAGCTTATAGACTTGCGTTGCCTCCAGGATTTGCGTCGCTTGCATATCCATAATTCATCTTTCAAAATCATTGAAACTCTGCATTACGAATTTATTGGTCATAATTAGTTAAAAGATAGACAAATGACGAATATCTGACGTAATGTAGTTGTTAATAATTGATTACTACAGAAATTAATCATCCTTTATTCAATAAAACGCGGTTTGAATTAGGAATATAGAATTGGTCGTGTCATAAATGAGGATTAAATTAATTACTACATTCCTTGGTTTTTAAACTAGAGTCGAAATTAACTAATTTAGTTAAATAAAAGAGAGTNCTCTCTCTCTCTCTCTCTCTTCTCTCTAACAAGAAACCCTAGCCGCCCCCAGACTCCCACCGCCTTCCGGCCACCGGAACTCGACCAAACGCCACCAACTTTCCACTAGACCATCACCATCGTCCCCTCCACCACCTTCTATTGCTGGTTTCCCTAAAAAACCAGTCCATTTGCACCAATTTCAGATCTAGGAATCTGGAAACCCCTGAAATTCCTCCCCGGACGATTCGAGGTTAACCAATGGGTTAGACCTTCATGGGTCGATTGCTCTTAACTAGAGCAATGGATTCATGAAGGTTTAATTCATTTTTTCTTAAAAGAAAAAACCCCATCTGATCTGGTAAGGCCCCAGTGACCCCCTCCTCTTTTCCCAGACCAAGTACTTTTAACATGCTAATTACCGCTTTCATGTTTTTTTTATGCTCAATCTGTTAATATTTTCTTTTGACTTTTTCTATTTTTTTTCTTCTGGATTTGCATGCGTTGATTAGGTAGCATCCGTGTTTAGGTTTTAGGATTTTCTGTTAATCCTTAATTAATTAGATTTTTCTGCCTGTTTCTTTATTAAAAGTTAATTACAAATAGTTCGTTTAATTAATTCATATTCAGTTTATTCAGATTTGTTTGTTTACTGTTTGTCCCCAAGTGATATGGCCCCATTTTCGATTATTTGCTTCCCTGCTTACCTGAATAGGTTAGATTAGGTTAGTCGATTGATGGTTGATTAATTAGGTTAGTACTTGATTCTAAACCAGTGAACAGTCATGGATCAATCAAGGTGACAAAATTTCTAAAAAAAATAAATAAACTTAGGTTTGATAACTAGCTAAGTCTTTAATTTTAGTCAAAGTAGTCGAGTTGAATTAGCTCAAGTAAATCAGTTAACCCAAGTTTAAGGAATTAAACTCATCAATTTAAATCAGGTAACAAGCCAGTAAAACTAGAATTAGTACCTAACAGTAAAATTGACCTAAACTTAGGTGACTAGTGAGTATGGTTGGAAATCAAGTCTAGGAACCTAATTATTAACCTAACTAACCTTCTTTAATCGAACTAAGATCCTAGAATGATCAAAATAGGTTAAAATCCAGTTTTATGGAACTAATCACTCAATTGAATAAGAGTCAATAAATAAGCCTGACTACACCTAGTGAAATTGTTTAAACCAATAAGTTCAATTGACTACTGACTTTACTGGTAGTCAATTTGAGTTAAATTGATTTAAGCAACTAGGCAATAAGTCACACTCAGCTAGTAGACTTAATATTCTAGTTGAGCTCAGTCTTAGATAATTAGTTTAAGATCAATTAACTGAATTTAAAAATAACTGTTTCACTTAGACTCACAGTTAAATAATTCTAACTTCTTCAATCTAGAAACTTAATTCAGGTAACTTCTTAAGTATTTAACTGAAAATAAAGTCTGTTTAAGACAATTAGTTTGAGATTAATGGACTAAAACAGATTCATTTAACCTAAGAGAATTTGGTTGACTAACCTCCATTGAGTTTAATTAAAATGATGATT
Organism: Nicotiana paniculata; assembly: GCA_005239505.1. Classification (NCBI taxonomy): domain Eukaryota; kingdom Viridiplantae; phylum Streptophyta; class Magnoliopsida; order Solanales; family Solanaceae; genus Nicotiana; species Nicotiana paniculata. The sequence goes on along the minus strand of ML344752.1, from coordinate 754 downwards.
AAATAACTTAAACATAGATAAGTAGTATGAAAGCCAACTCTAGGCATTTAATCCACTAATCTTCATTCAATTAACTCAACCTTAGTTAAGAACAACTAGTTGTCACCTAAAGGGCATAACTAGTGTCAGTTAACCATAGTTAAATAGTAACCCAAGTAAGTAACCCTGGTTACCTAATAGTAAATACAGGGGCTTCAAAGGGGTACATAAGGAATCATATATTAAGGAAGTCTGATTTTAAGGGTAAGGGAGTCTTTTAATGGGGAAGATAGTTCTATAATAGGGGCAGCTGTCCCAGAGGATAAGGTTGACAGCTGCCCTGTGTACTATTTCAGTTTCAGAAATGAGAATGTACCATAAGGGACCTCATTCCCAAATAGTCTATAAAATAAGACCCCCTTCCCTTTAAAGAGGAAGATTTTTTTTCGATTTTGGATTCTGGGATACTCTGAAAACCCATTCTACACTCTAAAACTTTTTTCTNAACAGTTTCTTTATTCAAAAGGTCCAAAACAAATCAGTAGGAGGGGATTTTCTTTTTCAAGAACTCTTGGAGTTTTTCCTTTCTGGGATCTTCTCTATTGGTGCTCTGCTTTGGTTTTGCTTCTGAATCTTCTGAAATTCCTCTGGTTTGGTTTGTTGCTGGGTTTCTGGTTTGTCCTGCCTATATTGCTGCTGAATCTGTCTCTCTTTAGTTCTTATTTCCTACCTGACCTTTATTTGGTCAGGATCTTGGTTATTTCTTTTTCTTCCA
>ML344748.1:0-21249 GCA_005239505.1 Nicotiana paniculata | reverse complement strand
ATGTGTAATATTTTCCTTATTAGGAGTTTGTATATTTTCCTTGTATATTTATTTTCCTTGTTTGGGTCTTGGTCTCCTATTAGGATTAGGTTTTTTCTTATTTCTCTAACTTCTTTGTCTATAAATACTTGTGGAATTAATGAGAAGAGCAAGAGTTTTTCCTCCAATATTGTTCTTTGTCTTCCTCATCAAATCTTTCATACTAATCCAACACCACTCTCACTAGACACGAATCTCAGATGGGTTCTCTTTGATTCAACTGAAATTATTGTTTTCTATTCGAATTATTTATTTATATTAAAAAAACTTAAAATCTGAACATAATAATATTAAATTCAATATGAACCTACCACTCTAAATTCTAAATTCGCCATCAACTCCAATCACTCTTCACCGAGAAAAGAGTGAAAAGAAGAAAAAAGTTGTACTAATTAAGCGTGGTAGAGAGAGTTTCTTGCGTAGAAAGGATTGGCACATTGACTAATTAATTATCCACATGAAAACCCCTCTTAGCTTTTTCATAGGAATAATCCATAAGAAAATGGGAAGTTGGCAAAGATACCCAACTTTTACATGCTCATGGCCAGGGCGGTAGAATGGTTAAAAAAATATATTTAATCGCTCATATTATTTACTAAAAGATGAATTGGATAATAAAAATTTTAAAAACGGGTCAAATATGGATAAAGAATCATATTATCTATTTAGAAAATGAACAACCAATGGATAACTAATGAATTTAACTTTTACATTTGTAAAGCCTCAAACCGGGGGTTTCTTAAGTTTGTGAGACTAGGAATTCTCCCAAAAGTGATAAAATTCAAGAAGCCATAGATAATATTTTTACCCATATTATCTACCGATTAACCCGTTTTTTAATCCGTAATATAAATATGGGTTGGATCAGATAATTTATCTATTTTTTCCTTACCCATTTTTTATCCGCCCATATCCAACCCGTCCTACCCGTTTGACACCCCTACTCGTGACAAAAGCTTTAATATTGCATGCTGACGATTTCACTGGGTCACAGTACTTCCTCGTTGCTTGCTCCCTCGTTGTACCACTTACCATTAATCCAGGTCTTAATTACTTAATTAGTGCCATGCCTAAATTACAATAAATTTTATCATCTCCTTTCACTTTTCAAATACTAATTAGAGGACTCAGTTTTCATCAACGGGTATATATTATGGTTTGCTTAGTGTAATCAGTATTCAACTAGCTCGATTCGCATAATTTAATCAGAAGTTATGCACGTACAGACGTTGAATTCGATTTTATAAAATTTTATTAAGAGTATTTGATGGTGAAGGTTTCGCTTCTAACCTAGCCATTGAAAAGCTATGCTCAATATTTTGAATTTTCTGTAATTATTGTCCAAGATTACATGTAAATAAACTAACAGAGAAACAAAACGAGGATATATTCCTTTTGAAATTCGAACCTTATGTCTAAGTTGTGCAAAATAAAATCGTACATTGCTCCTTTAATTTTCTTTTTGGGATTTGTGATAATTAGCTAACTCATGAAGACATGTATTTTTATTTTTTTTGATTAAGTAGAAGTGCTATCTGAAAATATGTCGTTGGCTGTTAAGAAGGCACTAATTGTGTTAAACATTAATTATACTATGTTCCAAAGGTCAAATTTTAATAGCACTTCGAATAATCACGTGCCAAGTTTAATTATGTACCTTTTGAAAGGGAAATATAACTACGTTAGAGAAACTATAGATGCTGTCAGCAAATCAAGGCTAATGGGTTGGTAAAATCGTCGTCTTCCCCGTAAATCATCATAATTAGTGATAATTATTAAATAGGATATCTTTAATTAGTGGTAGGCGCCTGGTCATTCTGCCAACTTCGTTACGATTTTACTTTTCCTTTATTCACACTGCTGCGTTTGAAATTATACTTTAAATTATTTTAATTATGTATCTTAAGTTACGTAATGAATTTTATATACCACATCTTGATCATGGTGGCCAAATTCATGTTTTTCCATTATATTATTAGCTTTACAGAAAAGAAATTTGAGCAAGAAATTAACAAAGACGTTATACTTACACCCTTTTATTTACACTTTCTGAATCAATCATAGAACAAATACTTCCTCTGTTTCAATTTTACGTAAACTTATTTTCTTTTTGGTCCGTTTCAAAAACAATAACCCCATTTCAAAGGTCTTTATTTTTTCTGTAACTTCGTGCCTAAACAAGTTCACATAAATTGGAACGGAGGGATTACGTCTTAACAATTTCCTTAATTTATTTTAATTTTCACTTCCATTTTGATCACTGTATGTGAAAGTGGGATTTTCTTTTCTTTTCTTTTCTCAATATAGCATCTATATCTTCTTTTTTCCGTTTCTCGATATAGCATCTATTTTCTTAGCAAAAGAATAATAACCACATTGTTGTAAAGATCGAATTGTTTGCAATTGTCTATTGCTTTCGTCTTCTTTTAGCCAAAATATTCTGCCTCACAAGTCATATATATAAAGAATATGCTCCAAGAAACTTTTGAAAACTTTCATAAACCATCCAAACTAAAATTCCATGTCTCAACACTTTTTTGCTCATGTCATAGAATTAGATTATTATACATTCACAATTGTAACTTTTTTTTTTACAATATCAAGATATTTTAATTTGTTTTGTTTAAAATCTTCAAGTTATTACTTTCAATTATTATAAATGATCACCTGTAGTTGACTTTTAATGACCCGATAGTCAAACAAAAATCGCACTGCAACAGAAAAAAGGCCACCATATATTTTTGTTAAAGGAAAAAAAAGGTCGAATTAATAGAACTTTTTTTATGGGGAAGTCTTTAAATAATAGTAACAAATATCATAAGAAACTACTAGGAATGATAATAATCTTTTTTCCTTGATAATCAATAGACTACAAACATGATTTTACAACTCGTACTACGTACCAAAGACAATATCCATTAATTAGACATTTGAATGAGGGAGAGTTTTTTCAGGTAGCAGTGATCTTTTTGTTCCTTCTGCTGCTATTTGCTTTTTCGTCATCACTTTTTTTGTTACAACTCTTTTCATTCTTATCGATCTAAGACCAACCATAAACAAAAGCTGTGAGCTTCTTTTGTTCTCCATGCATGGCTGCACTAATATTAATTTGCATGGAATCAAGTCGCTTTTCAAAGTCCCATCAAAATGTAGTAGACCAGTGTTATCGGCAACGCAATCAACATCCCAAAAATGACACTGTAAATTTTATTTACAAACAAAAGAATTTTAAAAGAGTGAGTCGTGAATTAAATTTACTTAAAAACACAAGAAAACGTTGTTAGTAATTCTTACCCCGTGCTAAGAATGTCAGGATGAACGTTGTATTCCTTGGCGAAGACAAAGGGAACAATTCCTTGCGGTAGAGCTGCCTGTTATATACATATTCATTTTATATATTATTAGTAGAGAACACCACTATAAACAAAACATGTCATTATTGATTACGACATCTATATTCCCTTATCCAATTTCCAACCTTTAACAATTCAAGCATAAATAATACATGCAAAGTTGCAAATTCTGAAACATTAATTCTCTATTCAAATAATTATCGTGGCCGAAATCTTGGTACATCATCAATTGATCAGTAGGTCTCATCATCATGCATGTAGAGTATTTAATCTTTTTTTTTTTAATGAAGAATAATGTTCTATGAGAATATAGAAATTTTTGTTGAAGGTAATTGTATATCAAATGCAAGATTTGTCAGCTCAGATGGAAAAATGGTCAATGAAATGAAAAGGGCTGAGAGAAATTTAAAGCGAGTATTAATGTTTTTGGCTTGAACTTTATTGTATACACGTTAAAAAAGATTAAAATGTATACGTATGGTAAAAACACACTTGTTCTAATTTCTAAAACCCTTGTTTCTAACAGCTTATAGATGATTGTAAATTGTACTAGTTGGTTACTTGAAACAACATTTGTGCTCCAACAACATCTCCGATATAATCCCACAAGTATGGTACGAGAAAAGCAGGGGTACGCTATGCTGTTTCCATTAGACAGCAAGAAGATAGCAAATGAAGTAGTACTATTTAATTAAGGAAAAGAAATGCAAGAGCAAAGATTTACCTGTACAATTGCAACGTGTAGGAGAACTCCACGAAGGCCAACAGCAATGGAAGCAGCTGCCATAACAGCTGGACCTGTAAGGAATCTCACAGCCATTGCAAAAGCTGCTGTAGAATTCCCACATGCTATTATCCTTGGTTGCAAAGCCATAAACAAACCTGCCATCCATCAATAATATATTATAATATACATTTTATTACATGGAAAATATATAACTTTTGTACTTCCACTATATAACATATGCAAATCAAATAGAAAAAAGAAAGTAAAAAGAGGATTTTTAAGTGCATGGCATCATCACTTCCACTAATGTGAGAGTGTTGTACTACTACTAGTAGTTATCATGATTGTAACCATTGCGAAAAAGAAGGAAGTGTTTTAGAAATGAGAAAACATTGAGATGGGGTAAAGAAGTCCCATTTAATTAAAGAAAAAAAGAGAGAGATATTATGATGACCATTATATATACTGTTGGCTCACTTTGCTTTTTAGCACGCTCCCCCTTCTAACAGTGAGTAGTAATTTAATAATGTAAAGTTACATTTGATCATTTTTTTGATATCTTATCAGAGGGACACTTTCTTTTTTTTTTTAAGGGAAGAGTGACGTAATTGATAAAGTTGATGTCATGTGATCAGTAAGTTACTGATTCGAGCCGTGCAAATAGTCTCTTGCAGAAAGGCAGGGTAAGACTGCGTACGATAGAATTTTATAGTCCGACTCTTTTCAGACCCCGCGCATAACGGGAGTTTGGTGCACGATCCTTTTGCTGCCCTTTTCTTATAAGAGGGACATTATTAGACATAATGTGTTTGCAGCTTAAAGGAAATAATGTAACTCACCTAGACTGAACATTGCCATGCCAAGTCCTGCATCTGACAGTATAGATATGGACTGTGCAATTATAGCAGGCATCTTCAAATTCCACCTACATTTTTTTAAAAATAAAAATAATCAGAATTTATACCAACCCAAGAAAAAAAAAAGAATAGCAAATAATAAATGCTCAATCTTTTTGATGAAACAGAAAATTGCCAAACCTGAATGAAACTAGAGACCAAGTGAGGCCAAACAAGCTTGAATAAGTGTTTGGATTTCTAATAAGTTTCCTCCAAACCATGATTAGTATAAGCCTAGTCATTACACTTGTTGGTGGCATAACTTTTGCTTTATTTTCTCCACCTTTTTCACCTTCTTGGTTGTTAATATTCATTTCTGCATCTCTATTTGCAAAGCTGAAGTCATCTCTCTCCATGTAGTTTTCTTGATTGTTTCTTTGCCCTTCAACTATATAAATCCAATAATTCACAGTGATAAAACAAACATCAGAAAAAAGACTCCAAGCTAGAACATGTTAAAAGGCAAAGTGAAAAAAAAGAATTAATTTACTTACCTTTTCCAGGAGAGATAGGTACTCTTACATCCTTAGCTGCAGTCTGGTCTAAGTTAGCTCCATAATCATGACCTCCAAAAACATCAGAAACAGGAGAAGCACTTGAACTCCAAACAAACATATGAAGATCCTTACCACCTTCCTCTCCTTTGTTACTTTTCTTGTTATTAGTGTTAGAAGCCACTGCTTTTGCACCATTACTAGGTGAAAACATACCAGGATTTGGAGCTGGATAATGAGTAGTGTTATTATTATTGGTATTACTACTTTGTTGTGCTGCAGCTCCATGGTTGTAATTAAATCTTGGTTTCCCACTTTCTTCCTCATAATTTGAAGGCCTAGGAGTTGGTCCTCTTGAAGCTGACATACCATAAACATCATTTGCACCAAAGTTTGAGTTTCTCCCACCAGCCACCATTGAGTAAAAATCAGTGTGGTTAAAACTTGAACCTCTTGGAGTTGGATTTCTTGAAGATTGTAGAGAGTAAATCTCTGCATTTGTTAAATTTGATGGTCTTGGAGTTGTAGAAGAAAATCCCTGTGACCTTCTTGAAAATATATCAGACCTTGAGGCATTTGATTTTCTAACAGTAACATGAAGTTTTCCATCTTCTTTCACTTCAGCTTCAGTTTCCAAGACTTGTCTACCATCTAATGACATGACATCAGAATCAACATGGATTGAAACAATTGAACCAGCAGTATCTGGAAATTGCTCAGATATCAGCATCCTTGCACCTCTGAACTCAAACATAAAAAGCATCAAAGTGTACCAAATAATACACTGTAGTACAACTATTTGAACCATTAAACTCCCTGAAAAATCACCATACATTCCTTTGAGCAAAGGAATACCCATAACTAAAGTATTTGGAAGAGTTGATAAAGAAAAGAGTGTTATACTCCATTCTAAACTACCCCTTTTGCTAAAATTAGCCCAAATAGCAAGAGCCCCAAGAACAATAAGTTTCTGAAGAGTGTCAGCAGCAATGAACCGTATGTTCATTGTATAAGGATTATTAGCAGCTATAAAGTGGAAAGAGAGAAGTGGAACTGCGAAAAGTGCAACAAATCTGTTAATACCAGAACACTGGTCAGGGGAAAAAATCTTCCACCATTTAACAGAACCATAAGCTAATATCATAGCCACATAAAGTGGCACAACAGCAGTCATAACATGATAGAAATCAGATAAAGTTATCATCTTTAGCTAGTTCCTTGAAATCCCAGATCAAGAAAACATACAGCGAATACAGAATAGTTGGGAAATAGAAGAAAGTTGATGAGTAGGAAGAGGGAAGAAGTAGGGTGTGATGTGTTGGTTAATATAAGCAAAGTTATGGAGGAGCATGTGTTTTGGTTTATGGGGTTGTGGGGAGTTTGCAGAAAGGAGCAATATTTTTTGGCATTACAAATAGAGATACAGAAAATACAGCTTTGAGAGTTGCGAGGAGAGCAAGCTTGCACTTCTTGCAGTCTCCAAAGCAAATGGTATTTTTCTATTATATTTGCCTAACCCTTTGTTCTTTTCCTCTTTGTTTTGAGCTGTGTTTGGATTTGAAAGAAATAGAGAGAGAAAATGGGGTCTGATAAATTGGTAGAATCTGGTCTGGTTAGTTGGTATATGGCTCTATCTTCAATGGTTATAGAGAAAAAGCATTTTGGTTTAGAGGTGGTGTCCCTTTTTAGGTACTTGTTTGCCGAGTGACGGGTTCGAGCCGTGTAAATAATTTCTTGGTAGAAAGTAAGGTTAAACCGTGTACAATAGCCATGTGGTCCAGACCTTCCCGAGCTCGCGTATAACGGAGCCCACCAGTAGACCCGGCTGCCCTCTAAGTGGTGTCCCTATTTAAGTACTTGTTTGCCGGAGCTTTTATTTTTAAGTCACTTTCTTCTTGTATTTGGCTTTTTGGCTCGTGGGCTGTTGATGGGCTACTGCTGTTCCTCTAGTGTTTATTTTTATTCCCACTTTTTCTCATTCTGTAAATTAAAATAGTACAGTATTTCCTTTTGCCTTTTTGCACTTTTGCCCAGACAACCTTCTCATGCATGTGAAAATGATATAAAGCAGTATTGCCCCCTCACTGTTCTTTATTAATGTAAAAATATCTTCTATTTATGTTCTGGAAATGGTGAATATGCAAGAACTGATTGGGGCATTGATGGGGCATTGTGACAACAACAGGAACTAAGGAACAAGAAAGCTATGGTGAAAATAAAGTTGCATTTTTTGTGGTGGGCCGGTTTGGTTTGTCCATTCCTAGTTTGATGTATTATAGCCATTATTCTCAAGGAAGTGATTCTATGATAAAAATGTTAGTAAAATTTTTCATAACTCTTGAAGAATAATATGCATATATTCCCTTCTTCAATAATTCTTGAGATGAGTGGAAACTCCTTAGAGGCTGTTTGGTTAATGGTGTCGGAGTAATTAATCTCAGCATACAATATAGTATTTGCATGTAACAAAAATGATTGTCGTATAATTAATGCAACGTCTGGTTGCCGGTATTAAATAATACTCATATTAAGTTCTGATGAAATTTATGTATTATTTTATGTGAGATAGTTAAACGCTTTAAAGGCATATATGTCCTTTTAAAGTTGTTCATGTATAAAAATCTTTTCATTATTAACCAATGCATAATAATTCCTTCATTATTAACCACCATATAAGTAATATACCTGCAGTAGGAGTATAATGTTAATTAGGTGAGGCAAACAACCCCTTATAGTGTTATTTTAGCTCAAAGGAGAAGTAGAAGCTGATTGGCGGCTATGAATTATTCTTAGGGGAAAGATAATTAATAGGAAGAGAGATATGTTAAAATAATGTCCTAGAAGTGATAAAAGGTTACAGTCCACAGAAGCATGCGTTGAAATGAATGATGGAGGCATCAGAGGCCATAGGAGTGGGGAATGGCGAATGAGAAAAGAGGGAGCAAAGATTGGCGTGTCAGGGCAAGGGTCACAACTCTCTTGGACTCCCAAACTACTTCCCCCAAAACATTATGTTTAATTTGCACAATTTGCTATAAATTGGTCATATGAAAATGGTTATGTTTCCTAAGGAGTACAAAAGGGCATGTATTTATTTATCTATCTTATAAGGGTAGTGTTCGAACCATATTGCACTTGTTACCTTTCATTAACAGCGTCTTGTGTGACAAGAAGGTACCAATAGCGTCTTATGTGACAAAAAGATGCTATCGAAATTTAAAGGTAAGTTTTATAGAGCGATGGTTAGATCAGCTATGTTGTATGTGGTAGAGTGTTAGCCTGTCAAGAATTTCCATATACAGAAGATGGAAGTAGCAGAAATAAGGATGTTGAGATAGATATGTGGGCACACTAGGTTGGATAAGATTAGGAATGAAGATATTCAGGCGAAGGTGGGTGTGACTCCTCCGGAAGATAAAATGCGAGAAACAAGGTTTAGATGATTCGGACACGTGCAAAGAAGAAGCAAAGATACCCCAGCGAGGAGGTGCGAGCGATTGACCTTGACAGGTATGAGAAAAGGTAGAGGGTGACCTAAGAAGTATTGAGGAGAGGTGATCATACGCGACTCCAGCTCACAGAGGTCATGGCTCTTGATAGGAAAGTGTGAAGGTCGAGCATTAGGGTTGTAGGCTAGAAGGTAGTTGAGCGGTTTCCTACTCTGTACGGGGTATTATGCTAGTATGTTAGTGTCTTGTTTTCGTATGAAAGTGATACATGTTGTGTTCTTATTATTTTTCCACTCCGGTTTCTGAGTACCTTGCCGTTGTTACTGATTACTGATAATACTTTTTCATTTATTTTTTTAATTCAACCTTTATGACTTTTATTGTTATCACTATTCTATTGTTTTTTTTCATCTTCTTGTGTTGAGGGTCATCGAAAATCGCCTCTTTACTCCACGGGATAAGAGTAAGACGTGCATGTTATCCTTTCTAGACCCCACTTATGTGAATATACTAAATTGTTTTTGTTGTACCTTTCACTAATAGAAGTATCAATAATTGAATTTGTATTTTTCTCTCTATTGAAATTTCTATTTGTGCATTGCTCTCTAATATAATCTATCTCATTTTATTGACCGTTAGGTCGTCTTAGGCTACATTTTTAGTGCATGCGTTTCTATAATTAATTAAGTCCTTTTTTTGTCTCATTTTATCCTTTAACCTCACGCGGTCTCGCTGAGCTTAATTTGGTCTGCGTCGGTTCTATAAAGATTTGTTCACACGAAACTGCGTGCTATTAATGAAAAAAAACCGAGTATTTAGACCAGCACACGTCGATCTATTCTTTTATTTCCTCCTCTCATATACTGATAATCTCTGTGTACACGTACATAGGAACATGATTGCTATCTTGGAGTGCAAATGCTAGGTGTGGTTGTAAAGAATTAATATGTTGCAAATTTATCTGCTAAGTAAGGATCTTTGCGAGATGACCATTCCTGTCCCCCACCAAAAAAAAGAAAAAGTTAACTATATCTTCCTAATTAGCATAAAATGAACTTTAAACCCAAGCTAAGCAATTCGGAAATAACAACCATCCTATTTGTGGTGTGTGGCAATCAAATGAAGAACTTGAAATTACTAATGAAACTGGCAAATAAATGAAGGAGATTTCACCTCCTATAGCAAACTATTACACTATATTTATTATAAGTAGCAAAACAGATATTTTTCGTATATATTACCGTTGAGGCTTCAAATACGCTATTTATGTTTTTTTTTCTCTTTCTTTCAATTAATACACGTTCTCTCTCAAATTACAATAAAATTTTTCTTCTTTCTCTCANCCCCCCCCCAAAAAAATTTGTGGCCGTTTCACATCAAATTATTCTGCCACTTCTTTTTCTCTTCACATTTTTTTAAAATTTTCGCCATTGTTAGGCTTGAGAAAGAAACTTAACTATTGGATCATCATCCACTATTGGTTCATCCTCGTAGGCGAACAATATGGTTATGGCTACGCCGAAGAAGATATGAGGGCCATTGACACGACCCGAATTACCCACAGTCGGGATCGTGATGGCGTCTAATATTAAACCCGCTAGGCAAGCCAACATTCCTGATTAACTACCTTATTTCTTTATCTTTAACAATTTTACCAGACTTTATAATAAAATCACAGAATATAAAATACGAGATAATATGATTCAACAACTTGATATGATACTAATACGAAATCCAGAACCAAAGTACTCCCAGAACAAATGTCACAATCTCACGGACTGTCTATAAATACTACAAATAGGAGTCTGAACAAAAATATAAATACATATCTGCATCAGAAGTAAATAAGAACAGAATAGAAATGAAATAGGAGGGGACGCCAAGGCCTGCGTACGTCTGCAGAACTACCTCGGAGTCTCCGCTGGACTGAAGGCAGCAACCCTGATCTACGGTCCGAAGATTCCAGTACCGGGATCTGCAAAAAAGTGCAAAGTGTAGCATCAGTACAACCGAACCCATGTACTGAGTAAGTGCCGAGCCTAACCTCGGCGAAGTAGTAACGAGGCTAGGACACGACAACCAAATCAACCTGTGCAGTTTAACAGTGTACGGAGAAAATAATAACAACGAGGAATAAGCAGCTAAGCATAAAGGAAAGGGGGAACATGCTGAGGGGAGGAAATATCAAATATTAGAAATAACGAGATAAAACACAAATTAGATATCAATTTAAGCAACAAAAATAGTAACACAAAAGCAAGTGCACGACATCACCCTTCGTGCTTTTACTCTCGTCCTCACCATCAGAATCAATATATGTAGCACAGCATCACCCTTCGTGCTTTTACCTCACATAATCATGGCACGACATTATCCTTCGTGCATTATCACTCATATCATGGCACGACATCACCCATCGTGCTTTTACAATCACAATATTGGCACAACATCACCCTTCGTGCATTAACATTCACTCACAATCTCACGCACGTCATCACCCTTCGTGCTTTCTTACTCTTCCTCACCCAAACATATCAAATGACAACAATCCAACAAGGAAATTAACAGAGTAAACCAAAATTAAAACCATAGCATCCTGGCAAAGGAGCCGACAGTGGAATCAATACCGTCCCGGCAAGGGAAAACTACTATAATCAATCTCACTTAGTACATAACTTCACATAAACATCTTCAACTTAAACCAATGCTCAACAATGTTCAATATCAAGGAATTTCCACCAACATGGATAGCTATAAAGTGAAACTCAAGTATTACTTAACGAAAAACCACATAAATCACAATATTCGACTCACGGGCATGCTTGACACCAACGTATAGGTACTCGTCACCTCGCCTATACGTTGAACATGTTACTTACACATAGCAAATAGGACACAACACCTATTCCCTCAAGCTAAGGTTAAGTCAAACACTTACCTCGAATTCCACGACCAACTCAAGCCTTAATTACTGCTTTCCCCTTAGAATTCGCCTCCAATTCAATTGTATCTAGACATAATTAGCTTAAATAATATCAATAAATGCTAAATAATTCAACCCCAATGCTTAATTATGAATTTTCTATCATTCTTCCTAAAAAGTTAAAATCGACCCCGGGCCCGCTTGGTCAAAACACGAGGTTCGGATCAAAACCCGATCACCCATTCACCCACGAGACCGAATATGTAATTAGTTTCGAAATCCGATCTTAAAAGGAGGTCTAAATTCTAATTATTCAAAAATCCCTAACTCTACTCAAATCCCCAATTTTCTACCATTAAAACTCTAAAATTCTTGATAAAAGTTGATGAAAAGCATTAGAAAGTTGAAGGAAATTAGTTAGTGGACACTTACCTATGATTTGGAAAGAAAATCGCCTTTGGTCTTCTATTTTTGTGAAAAAATGAAAATGAAAATGGATGAAGCTCTAACTTAAAACACACTGCCCGACCCTCGCACATGCGATGCTTGGGTCGCACCTGCGCTTGTGCAGGTGTGGAAAAATGGTCGCACCTGCGGAAATGGGCAAGGCCACTGAGGGCCGCACCTATGGAGGTTTATCTGCTTCTGCAGAAATCTTGTCGCACCTGCGGAAAGGGGGTAGGCTGGGCTGGACCACACCTGCGGCCCTAGACTCGCAGGTGCGGGCACACCAGAACTGGTGCACCAACAGTGATTTTCCAATTCTAAACACCCAGAAACCTACCTGAAACTCATCTGAGCCCTCGGGGGTCCAAACCAAACATGTACACAACCTTAAAAATATCCTATGAACTTACTCGTGCGATCAAATCGCCAAAATAACATCTTAAACAATGAATTTAGCATAGAATTCTAAGAAAAATCTCAAAACTTTCAAAGTTTCAAATTTCACAACTACGGGTCCGAATCACGTCAAATGACCTCCGTTTCTTACCAAATTTTACAGGCATCACTCAAATACTATATTAAACAAATTTCTTTCAGGCCCGATACCATCAATTTCAAATATAATCAAATTTCCAAAGACTCTTATAATTTCAGTAAAATAATTTCTTTCAAAAATTTATTTCTCGGGCTCGGGACCTCGGAATTCAATTCCGGGAACACGTCCAAGTCCCATATTTTCCTACAGACCCTCCGGGACCGTCAAATCACGGGTCCAGATCCGTTTACCCAAAATATTGACCAGAGTCAACTTGAATTCAATAAAGGAAAAAATAGCATTTTTGTCAATTTTTCACATAAAAGCTTCCCGGATATACACCCGAGCTATGCACGTAAAATGAGGTGAGATAAAAATAGGTTTTCAAGGCCTCAGAACACAATTTTGACTTACAAAATGAGAGATGACGTTTTGGGTCATCACATTCTCCACCTCTAAAACAATCGTTCGTCCTCGAACGGACATAGAAAAGTACCTGAATCGAGGAAAAGATAGGGATATCGGCTCCGTATATCGGACTCAGACTCCCAGGTAGCTGCCTAGGCAGGCTGACCTCTCCATTGAACACGAACCGAAGGTTAGCTCTTCGATCTCAACTGACGAACCTGCCGGTCTGATATGGCTACCGGCTCCTCCTCTTAGGTCAAATCCTTGTCCAACTGGACACTGCTGAAGTCTAACACATGGGCTGGATCGCCGTGATACTTCCGAAGCATAGACACATGAAATACTGGATCCAAAGCTGATAAATTCGGTGGCAATTCAAGTCTGTAAGCCACCTCTCCCACTTTATCAAGAATCTCAAACGGACCAATGAACCTAGGGCTTAGCTTGCCCTTCTTCCCAAATCTCATCACGCCCTTCATGGGCGACACCCTAAGCAACACCCGCTCCCCGACCATGAATGCTACATCACGAACTCGCCGGTCGGCATAACTTTTTTTCCTGGATTGAGCTGTACGAAGTCTATCCTGTATGATCTTAACCTTATCCAAGGCATCCTGCACTAAGTCTGTACCCAACAACCGAGCCTCTCCCGGCTCAAACCACCCAACCGGCGACCGGCGACCGACACCGCCTACCATATAAGGCCTCGTAGGGAGCCATCTGAATGCTCGATTGATAGTTGTTGTTGTAGGCAAACTCAGCTAATGGCAAGAACTGATCCCAAGAACCTCCCAAGTCAATGACACAGGCTCGTAGCATATCCTCCAAAATCCGAATAGTACGCTCGGACTGTCCGTCCGTCTGAGGATGAAATGTTATGCTCAACTCAACCCTCGTGCCCAACTCACGCTGAACTGCCCTCCAGAAATGCGAGGTAAACAGCGTACCTCGGTCAAAAATGATAGACACGGGCACACCATGAAGATGAATAATCTCCCTAATGTAGATCTCTGCCAATCGAAGACTATGAAACTGCCACATGGATGAAATGTGCTGACTTGGTCAGCCTATCCACAATAACCCATACTGCATCGAACTTCCTCTAAGTCTGTGGGAGTCCGACAACGAAATCCATGGTGATACGCTCCCACTTCCACTCAGGAATCTCAATTTGTTGAAGCAATCCACCAGGCCTCTGATGCTCGTACTTAGCTTGCTTATAATTCAAACACCGAACTAGATATGCCACAATATCCTCTTTATCATCCTCCACCAATAGTGCTGCCGCAAATCCTGATACATCTTTGCGGCGCCCGGATGAATGGAGTATCGGGAACTATGGGCCTCCTCTAAAATCAACTCATAAAGTCCATCCACATTGGGCACACATATACGACCCTGCATCCGTAAAACTCCATCATCACCAATAGTAACCTGCTTGGCACCATCATGCCGCACCATGTCCCTAAGGGCACAGAAATGAGGATCATCATACTGCCGATCTCGAATACGATCAAATAATGAAGAACGAGCAACTTTATAAGCTAGAACACGGTCGGGCTCAGAAACATCCAATCTCATGAACTGATTGGCTAAAACCTGAACATCCAAAGCAAGCTTTCTGTCCCCGACCGGAATATATGCAAGACTACCCATACTGGCTGACTTCCTACTCAAAGCATCAGCCAGCACATTGTCCTTCCCCGGATGATATAAGATGGTGATGTCATAGTCTTTCAACAGCTCCAACCATATCCTCTACCTCAAATTTAGCTCCTTCTGCATGAATAAATATTGCAAACTCTTGTGATCCATGAACACCTCACATGACACGCCATATAGATATTGCCTCCTTCAGTGCGTGAACAATGGCTGCTAGCTCCAAATCATGAACTAGATAATTCTTCTAGTGGATCTTCAAATGACGCGATATGCAATAACCTTTCCATACTGCATCAACACTGCACCAAGTACAACCCGAGATGCATCACAATACACATTATATGGCCCTGAACCTGTGGGCAAAACCAACACCGGAGCCGTAGTCAAAGCTGTCTTGAGCTTCTGGAAGCTTGCCTCACACTCCTCTGACCACCTGAACTGGGCACCCTTATGAGTCAACCTGGTCATTGGAGCTGCAATAGATGAAAACTCCTCCACGAACCAACGGTAATAGCCCGCCAAACCTAAGAAATTCCGGATCTCTGTTGCTGATGTGGCTCTAGGCCAATCCTTGGCCGCTGAAATCTTCTTGGGATCCACCTGAATACCCTCTGCTGATACAACATGATCCAGAAATGCAACTGAACTCAATCAAAACTCACATTTCAAAACTTGGCATATAACTTACTATCCTTCAGAGTCTGGAGAACAACTCGAAGGTGTTGCTCATGCTCCTCCCGTCTACGGGAATAAATCAGAATATCATCAATGAAGACAATCATGAAGGAATCCAAATAAGGCCTGAACACTCGGTTCATCAAGTCCATAAAAGAAGTTGGGTCATTTGTCAACCCGAATGACATCACTAAGAACTCATAATGCCCGTACCGAGTGCCAAAGACTGTCTTAGGGACATCGGATGCCCTAATCCTCAACTTGTGGTAGCCATATCTCAAATCAATCTTCGAAAATACCTTGGCACCCTGAAGCTGATCAAACAAATCATCAATTCTCAGCAGTAGATACTTGTTCTTGATGGTAACCTTGTTCAATTGCCGATAATCTATGCATATCCTCATCGATCTGTCCTTCTTCTTAACAAAAAACACTGACGCACCTCAAGGCGAGATACTAGGCCTAATAAAGCCTTTATCAAGCAAGTCCTGCAACTGTTCTTTCAACTCTTTCAATTCTGGCGGGGCCATACGATATAGCGGAATGGAAATGGGCTGAGTGCCCGGAGCCAACTCAATGCAAAATTCATTATCCTTGTCGGGTGGCATACCCGACAGGTCTGCAGGAAACACCTCTGGAAACTCACGGACAATGGGCCATAGAAGGAACTCCGCACTAGAATCGCGAACATAGGCCAAATAGGCCAAACACCCCTTCTCGACCATACGTCGAGCCTTCATATATGAGATAAACTTGCTGGAAGAATGACCAGGAGTCCCTCTCCACTCCAGTAGAGGCAACCTCGGCAATGCTAAGGCCACGATCTTGGCATAACAGTCCAGTATGGTATGATAAGGCGACAGCCAATCCATCCCTAAAATAACATCAAAATCTACCATATCAAGAAGTAGAAGATCTACACCAGTCTCAAGACCACCAATAACCACTACACACGAACGGTAGACGCGATCTACCACAATAGAATCACCCACCGGTGTAGACACATATACAAGAGTACTTAGAGAATCACGAGGCATAATCAAATAAGGAGCAAAATAAGATGAGACATAGGAAAATGTGGACCCCGGATCAAATAAAACCGAGGCATCCCTGCTGCAAATTGAAACCATACCTGTGATAGTTGCATCGGAGGCCTCAGCCGTAGGTCTGGCGGGAATAGCATAACATCGGGGTTGGGCCCCACCCATCTGAACTACGTCCCTGGGACGGCCTCCTGCTGGCTGACCTCTACCCCTAGTAGCCCGGCCTCCACCTCTAACTTCCTTACCTCCACCTCTAACACCTTGACCCCCACCTATGGCTGGCTGAGCGGGTGGTGGAGCACCTAGTGCGGGAACCATAGCACGAGAACCCTGGTGTTGAGAACTTCTCGAGGCTCTAGGGCAAAATCTAGCAATGTGCCTCTGATCACCACAAGTATAACAAGCCCTCGGCTGCTGAGGTTGCTAACCCTGAAACTGACCCTGACGACCTGAGTAACCACCCTGAAAACTCTGAAGCGACGGTGCACTGATAAGAGCTGATGGTGCACTATAGGGCAACTAATTAGAATACTGCATATGAGAACCACGGCCACATGGAGCACTACGAGAAACCTGAAGTGCCAAATGAAACGGCCTAGGAGGATGGACCCTACCAAAAGAATCCCTGCCTCCAGATGAGGCACCACTGAACCTGCCAAAATGACGGGGTCTCTTGTCAGACCCCTGACCCCCGCCCTGCAACAGAACCATCTCAACTCGTCTGGCCACATTGGCTGCATCCTGGAAAGAAATCTCACTCACTGTCTCCTTGGCCATCTGTAATCTGATCGGCTGATCTAGTCCCTCAATAAATCTCCTCACCCTCTCTCGCTCGGTGGGAAGTATCATAATAGCATGTCGGGCCAAGTTAACAAATCTAGTCTCATACTGAGTGACGGTCATAGAGCCATGCTGGCGACGCTCAAACTGCCTCCGAAGATCCTCTCTCTGAGTGATAGGAAGAAACTTCTCCAGAAATAGCTGAGTGAACTGGGCCCAAGTCAAGGCCGGTGATTCAGCTGGTCTAGCCAAACAATAATCTTTCCACCAAGTCTTGGTGGGACCTGGCAGACAAAAAGTAGCAAAGTCGACCCCATTGGTCTCCACTATCCCCATGTTCCGTAGAACCTCATGGCAGCTATCCAAGTAGTCATGGGGATCCTCCGAAGATACACCATTGTAAGTAGTAGTAAACAGCTTGGTGAACATGTACAACCTCCACAAAGCATGAGCAGACATAGCTGCTCCATCACCGGCCTGGGCCACAATATCCGGTTGAACTACCCCAGCTGGCTGAGCTACTGGAGTCTGAAACTGAGAAGATAACTGGTCCGGAGTGCGAGTAGCGAGAGTCTGGGCTCCTCCCCCAGCCTGAGAGACGATTGGTGCTGAAGGAAGTAAACATGCCTGAGCGACACTCTCCATGAGGCCCACTAGACGGACCAGAGCATCTTGGAGTACTAGGGTAGCAATGAACCCATCGGGAACCTAAGCTGGCCCAACCGGGACTGTCTGGGCAGGAACCTCATTAGCAAACTCTACCTGAGGCTCCGCCACTGGGGCTGAGCTCTGTCCCTGCCTCGGCCTCTAGCACGGCCTCGGCCCCTCGTAGGAGCTGCAACTGGAGACTCGGGCTGCTGATCAGTGGATGAAGAAGCACGTGTTCTCGCCATCTGCGAGAGAATAGAGTAGAAATTCAGTTAGTTTTGAGACATCAAATCGCATGATAGAGAAGAATAGATGTGAAGTCATTCCTAAACTCTGTAGCCTCTAGGGGATAAGCACAGACGTCTCCGTACCGATCCCTCAGACTCTACTAAGCTTGTTCGTGAATTGTGAGATCTAAGCAACCTAGTGCTCTGATACCAACTTGTCACGACCCGAATTTCCCACCGTGGGGACCGTGATAGCACCTAATATTGAACGCGCTAGGCAAGCCCATGTACTGAGTAAGTGTCGAGCCTAACCTCGGCGAAGTAATGACGAGGCTAGGACACGACATCCAAATCAACCTGTGCAGTTTAACAGTGTACGGTGAAAATAATAACAACAAGGAATAAGCAGCTAAGCATAAAGGAAAGGGGGAACATGCTGAGGGGAGGAAATCACCGTTTCTGCGAAAATCTTGTCGCACCTGCGGAAAGGGGGCAGGCTGGGTTGGAACACACCTGCGGCTGAAGGTCTGCACCTGCGTTCTCGCACCTGCGGCCCTAGACTCGCAGGTGCGGGCACACCAGAACTGGTGCACCAGCAGTGATTTTCCAATTCTAAACACTCCGGAACCTACCCGAAAATCACCCGAGCCTTCGGGGCTCCGAACCAAACGTGCACACAACCTTAAAAACATCCTACAGACTTACTCGTGCGATCAAATCGCCAAAATAACATCTTAAACAATGAATTTAGCATAGAATTCAAAGAAAATCCTCAAAACTTTCAAAGTTTCAAATTTCACAACTACGGGTCCGAATCACGTCAAATGACCTCCGTTTCTTACTAAATTTTACAGGCATCACTCAAATACTATATTAAACTTGTACCACGCTCCGGAACCAAAATACGGGCCCGATACCATCAATTTAAATTATAATCAAAATTCCAAAGACTCTTATAATTTCAGTAAAATAATTTCTTTCAAAAATTTATTTCTCGGGCTCGGGACCTTGGAATTCAATTTCGGGCACATGCCCAAGTCCCATATTTTCCTACGGACCCTCCGGGACCGTCAAATCACGGGTCCAGGTCCGGGTCCGTTTACCCATAATGTTGACCGAAGTCAACTTAAATTCAATATTAAAGGCAAATTTAGCATTCTGCTCAGTGTTTCACATAAAAGCTTCCCGGATATACGCCCGGGATGCGCATGCAAAATGAGGTGAGATAAAAGGTGGTTTTCAAAGCCTCGGAATACAGTTTTGACTTATAAAATGAGAGATGACTTTTAGGGTCATCACAACCAGGTTTTTGTTCGTCTCCATTTTTAGTTTTAATACAATGTATACAGTATTTTGCAAACGCCATCTCCGGCGAACTTTCTTCTCTTTTTCGCTATTTTAATCACATACAATGATACAAATACATTGTACTCTGTACAAATTCCATCAAATACATTATATTTTTGTATAAATACATTATTTTTGCCTGTATTTATGTATTCCAAAGGTTTGTATTTTTTGAATACAACAGAATATCACCGTTTTTTGTGATTTGTTGTTTGAATACGGTGAATTGAATACAATAATAGTGAATAATGAATATATGTGAATTGAATACAGTGTATACAGTCGAATTGAATAGAATGATATACACCCTATTTTTTTATTACCTCACTGTATTTCTAAATACAGTCGTGCGAATATATGGAATACAACACGGTAGCAATGAAATTTATGTAGAATTTATTTTGTTGAGTTAAATTAGGAGTGATATACGCTAATCGATCCTCTTTTCGTTATTAAACACTTGTATTTCCCTATTTTAGGCGAATTCTGCTATTGTATTCATGAATACAGTAGCGCGAATACAGCGAATACAGTCGCATAACTTGATTCCCCTACTTTTAGGCGAATTCCACTATATATTCATGAATTCAGTAGCGCGAATATAGCAAATACAATCGCGTAGCAGCGAAATTTATGTAGAACTGATTTTGTTGAGTTAAATTTGGAGTGATGCATGCTAATTGATCATTTTTCCGTTATTAAACAGCTGAATTCCCCTATTTTTAGGTGAATTCTGCGCGAATACAATGGAGTCATTCGCACAGCTGGATTTCCCTATCTTTTAGGCGTATTCCACTATTGTATTCACTAATAAAATAGCGCGAATACAATGAATACATTCGCATAACAACTAAATTGTAGCTATAGGAAGTAATTATGTATATGATAGCTATAGGAAGTTAATAGCCACTAAACAATAGTAGTTTCTGAAAATTCCTCATAAATAAACTATAGTTCATGCTACATTTAGGGAAGATGAAACAAGATCCAACTGAACCAAAGCCTAGAAAGGGGATCCGGAGGCACACTTGAATTAGGGGGCAAGTGCAACCATTCTCAAGGATGTATTTAGGGATTAGCCACTACTTATTTTATTGTAAAATTTTTAGCTCTTAACTTCAGGACAACTCAGGATATTTTTGTCCTGAAAAACTGAAATTCAAGATGTACTGGCTAATTCCTAAATAGCAACCCTTTGGAGTAGCTACTAGGTGCCGTTTCTACTTAAATTAGCCATATTCTAATTGTTTGGGCCTGTAAAGTTGCAACACTCGGGGAAAAAGCACTCTTTAGGGTGTGTTTGGTACGAAGCAAAATATTTTTCGAAAAGTATTTTTTAATTTTCCCATGTTTGGTTGGCTTAAATA
Organism: Nicotiana paniculata; assembly: GCA_005239505.1. Classification (NCBI taxonomy): domain Eukaryota; kingdom Viridiplantae; phylum Streptophyta; class Magnoliopsida; order Solanales; family Solanaceae; genus Nicotiana; species Nicotiana paniculata. Next base: position 229 of record ML344748.1, on the reverse strand, counting down.
TTTTAGAAAATATTTTCCTTATCAACTCATTTTCCTCCAATTGAAGGAAAATGTTTTCCTTATCAAGAGAAGGAAAACATTTTCCAAAACTCCTTCTCAATCTTTCCCACCCTATTTCATACCCTCACCAACCGACCCCATACTCCCACACCCCACCCACCTAACCCCACCCATGGCCTCTCTCGAAAAAGGTTTTTTTCCGTCACCACCCACCCTACTACCCCACCCC
>MDKI01039814.1:0-20704 GCA_005239505.1 Nicotiana paniculata | reverse complement strand
TAAAGTTGAATCGGATTTATTTTATATTTTATATAATATTTAAAATAATAATATAATGGTTAAGCGTTAGAACTGTGTCCCAGATTAGCGACCAAATTTGGTCTTTATCTGCTTCCCTTTTTACAATCGACCATCTTTGGTCACTACTTTTAAATTATATTTATTTATATTTTATAATTTTATTTAAATAATAATATAATTATTAAATTTATATATCTGGGTTCCAGATTAGTGACCAAAGTTGGTCTCTATTTTTTCCCCTTTTAAAGACGACCAACTTTGGTCGCTAATTTTAAATTATATTTATTTATATTTTATAATTTTATTTAAATAATAATATAATTATTAAATTTATATATCTGGGTTCCAGATTAGTGACCAAAGTTGGTCTCTACTTTCTTCCCCTTTCAAGAGCGACCAACTTTGGTCGCTAATTTTAAATTTTATTAATAATATTTTATATTTTTTTAAAATAATAATATAATTATTAAAATTTTATAATTGGGTCTCACTTTAACGACCAAAGTTGGTCGCTAAATTTCATATTTCTTTGACAAAGAAGGTCTGACCAGTCCGGTCAATATTTTGACCAAATTAGCGACCAAATAGCTACCAACCTTGGTCGCTAATATATTTATGATTATTTTTTAATAATTTTCTTCAATTTAGCGACCAACTGTAGTCGCTTTTCCCGACAAACCAATTTTGGTCGCAAAAGTTTGGTCGCTTTTTACCGATATTTTAGTAGTGGTGTGAGTTTAGAGGCGGTTCAAAATTTAAAGTTTATGTGTTTCTACAACGACTTTGAGTTATATATACAGTAGTAAGTAAATAACTGTATTTCTAATCAAATATTTGTAGATATTTAGTAAACTTCATTTCGAGGGAAAATTTGAATAGCAAAAGCTCCTGTCTCTCCCAGCTCCATAATTGTGATGCCATCTTTATCTGCATCTCTTAATATAAAGGACGTATCACCAATCTTATCTCTTGGCTCATTTAGATATCACTATCCATTAACTACATGAGCTCAAATTTCTATATATAGAATATTTTTAGTAGGTAAGTAAGACTCCACCAAATTTGGAACATAAGAACTACTATAACAACTTTGGTTTATTAATATATGCATCTACTTTTACCAAAACAAAAAAAAAAAAAAAAACATAAAGATTAAGAACTACTATAAAAATTCTACTAATAGTTAAATTGGTAAGTACCGAACTTGTTATAAATAAGATTAACCCACTTTTAAATTTAATTAATGAAATAAAACGTCATCCAGATTTAAGAGTATTCTACATGATGACAGAAATACTTTTTCTTTCTCTTTTTTTAGCACATCCCTTTAGATCAATGAACCCCCATAAAATATAACATCTAGTTCGTTATTTTCTCAGATTACCATCTTAGCTCATTGAATTGTAGCTACTATCTAAATATGAGAACAATAAGAAACTATGTTCTTTTCTTCAATTTAAATTTAAAAACTTGACAAAGTGATTCCATACTGACACAAGATGATTAGGACATGAAACCTTATCCATTAATATGAACTATGAAGTCATGTAGCTAGCTATTTCTCGAACATAAATTTGTCAACATGAAGTCATATAGCTAGCAATTCTTGAATCCAAATTTGTCACAGTTAGTAACATTACTCACTATAAATACCACTATATATGCAATGATCCTAATTCACTTCCATCCATAAGCAATTACTCAACATATATCCCAAAGAAGAAAAACCAAGAAAGAAAGAAGCATAAAAAGAAGGAAAAACAATGAAGTTTAATGTGCTTATTCTCATGGTTTTGGCCTTGTTGCTAACCACAACAAGTGCACAACAATGTGGAAGTCAAGCTAGAGGGCGTGTGTGTGCCAATGGACTATGCTGCAGCCAGTATGGGTTCTGTGGCACAACTCGTGCTTACTGTGGATTTGGTTGCCAGAGCCAATGCCGCCGCTACGCCACCAGCACCACTGGTACTGAAGGTGAAAACGATAAGGATGAACACAAGAATAATGGTGCTCCCAACTAATGAACTTACTATACTTATATGATGAAAAGAATAAGGTATAATATGTGGTGTTTGTGTGTTTAAAATAAGGTGTAATTTCAGAATAAAGTGAGAACAACTATGTGATTAGTTGCACTCGTACAAAATTAGTGTCATGTCTTGAATACTATATATGTAATGGTTGTCCTCCTTGTTTTTCTACGTGATTGACTGATATCTACTAAATGTTACTTAAAATACACTTAAAATGTCCAATAATTAGAATTGTTCTTATATTTTTCTGTCGCTGAGGACTTTAGCTATTTTATTAAAGCCAATATAAATATATCCATCATTCGGCTGGCTTTTAATACCCGCGGCGCTCTACTATCATCTTGTCACCAACTTCTATACTTTTATGTATTTTCATTCTCTTTTCAGATGATTGCATATAGTTTCAACAGAATATCTAAGTGATGTTTGGTTTAAATGGTTACATGGTTCTTGCAATAAGTTATCGTGCTTGTATTTTTGGTTGATTATTTGTCGCATTTAGTATCGTAAAGAGAAATAGTCTGCTAACGAAACCTGCATGACTAGAATATGGACAAAAAATTAGAGTACCGCTAAAAATTATATTATTATAATTAGAAAGTTGTAGCAAACTTGACATACGGTGTTGGAGTGGAGAAGCTTTGATAGAAACTTAATTAGCAACGTAAAGTCATCTTGCCAGCTATATAGTCGAACGTAAACTTTGTCAAGATTAAGTCACATAGCTAGCAACTTTTAATTTAAATGCGACACGAACATGACACCCTACAAATATAACTATAAATCCCTCCCTTCAATGCCATCCTTATATATGACACTCAATTGTTGGTCAAGTGAAGGATAATTTTAAAGATAGACAAAAGAGCTCAGACATGAATTAGGTCAATTTCTGATGTTCATTGACACAGACAGATTTAAACATATGAGATGCACGTGAAGGAGATAAACTTAATTTGGCATAATTAATATCTCCTGAACGAAAATGTTGCATAATTGATTAAGGAGAAGGACTCCTTACTCAAAGAGAACATTATCAAAGATACGGAAGGAGTTCAGAGTTGAGATTAACTAGAATTCTTCCACCAAGAAAGAGTAGCATTAGAACTCTAGTTATTTCTTCATCTACTAACTCTATATATTGCAGGATGTTCTCATTTTACAGGAACACAAAAACGCAGAAGTTAAACATGAATTGAGAGCAAAATAGCAAGACTTTTTGCAAGCAATTCGTGTGAGATTTCAAGTGTGCAAACCTGAAGCTACATGAACCAGATAGAAGAACCAGTTCCAAGTTCTGTCTTTTATTCTAGTTCAATTGTAGTAGGTGGTTTTCAAATTGTACCTTTCAGCTTTATCTAGAGGCAATTGTAATAGGTACTCAGTGCATTCAAGTTAGAGTTAACTTGGAGTTGTCGCAACAGTTAGAGGCTGTTTGCTACAAGGGATTAGAGTTAATCCTAAGTTTACAAAAGTGTTTTTGTAAATGAAATTTTTGGCTCAGTGATTTAGTGGACAGTTTTAAAAAATCCTACTGGGAAGTAGGTCGTGGTTTTTTATCTTTTGAGACAGGTGTTTTCCACGTAAAATATTTGCATTCTTTACTTTTTGCATTTACTATTTCAGCAATAGTAGGTTAAGGAACACTTAGAAGAACCAGGTCCTTCTATAATCAGTATAAGCGAAAAAATGGTCACCACACAAATCACCCCCCTCTTGTGTGTTATTGAAATATAAAACATCAATTGGTATCAGAGCGGGTTATCCTTGAAGAAGCTAATACCTTAGGAGAAGATCAAGATGAGCGCACCACCTGGAAATTGGGAAGGGATATCAACTGCTAGGCCACCACTCTTCAATGACTGGTGCTACTCCTGGTGGAAAAATAGAATGAGAGACCACATCATAGGAGAAGACTATGAGCTATGGGAAATTGTCACTGATGGTCCCTTGGCTACCATGAAGAAAAATGCTGAAGGAGTAGATGTGCCAAAAACAAGAGCTGACTGCACTGCTGAGGACTTGAGGAAATGGGAGAAGAATGCCAAGAAATGGTTTGTGTGTGGACTTGGTCCAGACGTGTACAACAGAATTCAAAGTTGTACTATTACTAAGGAAATTTGGGACACCTTGCAAGTGGCTCATGAAGGAACACCTCAAGTGAAGAGGTCTAGCGGAACTCTACTATATTCTCAATATGAAAATTTCACTATGAAGGAGGGGAAAACCATCCAAGAGATGTATACAAGGTTCACCATACTAATAAATGAACTTAAGTCTCTTGAAAGGATTCTTCTTGAAGAAGACAAAGTTGAGAAGATTCTGACAAGGGTTCTACCAGTCTCTTGGGAAAGCCAAATCACTGCAATTCAGGAATCAAAGAACATTGTAACCCTTAAGTTGGATGAGCTGATTGAAAATCTCACTGCTTATGAACTTAGAAGGCAAACCATGAAGATGGATATACCCAAGAAGGAAAGGAGCCTGGCACTCAGAATCACTAGAGGAATATGAGATGGTTATGATCACAAAGGACTTTAAGAAATACCTAATGAGAGGAAAGGGTTCTTCAGAAGTGGAAACTACAACAAATCAAGGGTTCCTGAAAAATTGACCAATGAGGGTTGCTACAAGTGTGACAAGACTGATCCCCAAATCAAGAACTTCCCTCAATGGGAAATTGAATGGAAGAAGGAAAGATCTGAACGAAGAAATAGTTTGAACGAACAGGTCCATCCCAAGAAAAACAAAGGCCTTGGTTGCTGCTCGAGGAGAAAACTCAGATAAGGACTCAGATGATGAAAATGGAGATAAACAAGCACTTATGAAAATTGGAGAATCCGATGAGGAACCTCACGAGGAATCTGAGGTAAGTATATTTCATCAAAGCCAAGATTAAGTTTTTGTCTAAAGAAAAACTTTCTGAATTACTTCTAGAATTCATTGATGAATCTGAGGATATAAATAATGAAAAGGAACAACTGTCTAAGGAATGTGTGATTTTAAAAGCAAAGTGTAAGAACCTGGAACTCAGAGTTAGTGAGACTGTAAGTGAGAATACTGCACTAAAGAACTAGGTTCATGCATTTGAAGCAAATGTCCTAGAACTAAAATCTGAAAACCTAAAACTGAAATTAGGAACAAGTAAGAAGACAACTGATTGCACACAACTCACTCTAGAGGAAAATACAGGTAAACTGAAAGATGAGTTGTATAAGAAGGATGGGCAGGTAAGAGTCTTGAAGGAGGATCTAGGCAAGGTCATGCATGAACTAGACAGAACCAGTAAATGGAACATGTCCTTTGATGTTTTGTCATGGCTACATGAACATCATAGTAGCAATAGAAGAGGACTTGGCTTTGGGAATCAGAAACCTAAGTGGGATCCCAAAAGAAAGTACCTCACTCTTCCTAAGAACAAGATTTGTACTCACTATGGTAAAACTGGTCATTATAAAAGTGAATGTAGTGCAAAAGAAAAGGCAAGCCAAAAGAACAAAAATTTTGTTCAAGGGAAGAATTGGCTACGAAGTTGGGCTAAAAAGAATTTAATTCATCCTTTTGCCTATAGAAAGGTACCCAAACTAGTTTGAATTCCTAAGACTAACCCCTGATTTTCTTTTGTCGGTTCAAGTGAAGGGGAGCAGCAAAATATGGTACATGGATAGTGGTTGCTCAAAGCATATAACAGCAAGCAAGGACTAGTTCCTTTCACTTGAGGACCTCAAAGGAGGTAATGTCTCCTTTATAAATGGGAATAAAGGTGAGATCATTGGGGTTGGTAAGGTAGGTAAGACTGACTCTCACTCTATTAAGAATGTGTACTTGATAGACGGCATAAAATACAGTCTGATCAGTGTATCACAATTGTGTGATAGAGGTAACTTGGTAGAATTCACCTCTACTAAATGTTTTGTGATTAATCTTACCACTAACAAGATTTTTTTGTAGGGAAAAATAATGAATAATATATACATTGTATATTTGTCCACACTTTCAAAAAATGAACTCACTTGCTTAAGTATGATGGACAGTGATCCCCTCCTTTGGAACAAGAGACTTGGACATGCAAGTCTGAGTCAACTCACAAATTAGCCTCCAAGGACTTGGTGATAGGACTGCCTATCATTAAGTTCAATTAAGACAAAGTTTGTGAGGCTTGTGCAAGGGGGAAGCAGGTAAGATCCTCTTTTAAATGCAAGAAAGTGGTAAGCACCACCAGAAAGATGGAACTGGTCCATATAGATCTCTGTGGTCCAATGAGAACATTAAGTAGAGGTGGTAAAAGATATGTGATGGGGCTTGTTGATGATTACTCTAGTTTCACTTGGACATTGTTTTTAACATCTAAAGATGAAGCATTTGACATATTCACTTCTTTTGTTAGAAAAACTCAGAAACAACTAGGTAATCAACTTGCATCAATTAGGTCTAATCATGGTACTGAATTTGAAAATGCTAAATTTGCTAAATTTTGTGATGAGCATGGCATATATCATAATTTTTCTGCTCCTGGAACTCCACAACAAAATGGAGTAGTTGAAAGAAAGAATAGGACACTTGAAGATATGGATAGGACTATGCTTCTTTATAGTAAACTGCCCCATAGCTTCTGGGCAGAAGCTGTAAATACTACGTGGTACATCATAAATAGGTGCATGACTAGACCTCTTATAGAGAAGACTCCCTATGAGTTACTTAAAGGGAGAAAACCAAATATATCCCATCTTAGGGAATTTGGATGCAAGTGCTTTGTGCACAACAATGGTAAAGACTCCCTAGGCAAGTTTGATCTCAGAAATGATGATGGAGTATTCTTGGGATATTCTTCACATAGTAAAGCTTATAAAAAAAGAACTATGTGTGTTGAAGAAAGCGTTCATGTGGTTTGTTATCACGACCCCAAATACCCGATCGTGATGGCGCCTATCATGAAATCAGGCAAGCCACACATTTCATTTGTTACCAGATAATTTCATAAAGTCCATTATATTTGCAGCAAAAGTCTCATATTTATAAGCATTTAAGAGTTTAATCATCATTGAAAACATAAGTAAGAGAAAACCCGAACCCAGGTCTAGTGTTACCGAGTCATGAGCTACTACATCAAAATATCAAAATACATAGTAGACACATAGTTGTCTGATATAAGTAAATATGAAAGGGGGATAGAGAAGGAGATAATCGAGGCTGCGATTGCCAACTGCTACCTCGATGTCTCCTAAGGAAATCTGACTGCAGCTCAACAACTACTACCGGGTCCCGTTGTACCTGGATCAACACACAAGGTGCAGGGGGTAACGTGAGTACACCAACTCAGAAGTAACGAACCCAAACTACGGTCTGAGAGGTAGTGACGGACTAAACCTCAATAATTAAAATGAAAATAGTACACAGAATTTAGACATGCTCACAGTTTCAATGGATAATGAAAACAGAATATGATCCATATGATAAGTAACCCAGGTATATCTCAATACACTACATGCCAATGCATAAATAGTGTGAGAATTCACATAGTTCTCACAACTCTTACACAAAATTCCACTCAGTACTGTATATGGTTCTCAGGCCCCGGGAAAATCCATCCCGGAATATGCATAAACACCGGTGACCGTAGTCACTCAGTACTGAGGAAAAGGCCAATCCAGCCCCACGGAGAAGATCCATCTCCGGGATACAACACTCGGAAAAAATCCATGTCCAGGGACGATCCATCCCTCACATATCATCAACTTCTAACAAGTTCCATCTCCAGGGAAGAACCATCCCTCAATATCAATGTGCTCACTAGGGGTGTAAAGACTCCGGAGGGGCTCCTATTGGCCCAAGCGCTATATCAAGCCAACGAAGGCATGATCGGAGTATCGTTGCGGTGTGCAGTCTGATCTCATAACTGTCTCAATAACATGCTCTCGGCCTCACTCAGTCATTAATCTCCAGCCTCGCTCACATGTGCTCACAGATGCATGAACTAGCCCGAAACAATGATAAATACATAAAATCAACAATTATCGAGACTGAGGCATGAAATGATATGCTATGACAAGACTGAATATACAAAATCAAATAAACACATAAGGAGACAGCAATATACGACCACTCGGGTTTCGGCATTTTCGGCTTAAAGCCCTAGCATTTGACTTAGCATGATTTCTAGCATGTTCACATTAACCACGTCAATAAAAGTGCGATTATCAATCCGAAATAGCTACCAGGCAGTGCGATGTGATGAGATAGGCCACAAATCACTCAGTATACACTTGCACGCCCGTAACTCGGCATGTGCGTCACCTTAATTATAATCATATAGCATATAGTTCAGGGTTTCGAACCCTCAGAACCAAGTTTGAAAACGTTACTTACCTCAAAACCGACTAAAATCCTAGCCCTCAATGTCTTTGCCTCTAGACTCGGCCTCTGATTGCTCCAAGTCTACCAAAAATCAGATTTACATCATTAATATATGCTAAGGAACGAAGCCCACTCGAAAATTATCAAATTCAACCAAAAATCCCGAAATTGGCCAAACCCAACCCCGGGGCCCATGACTCGGAATTCAATAAAAATTATAAAACTGGAATTTTTACACTCTCACAAGTTTATACATACCAATTACACCAAACTCCGACAGCAAATGACCCCTCAAATCCTCAATTCAAAGTCTAGAAACTCAAGCCCTAATCCCTCAAATTACACCATTAAATCCCACTAATTTCATGATTAATCAGTCAAATACCAACATAGAATCGAGTATTAGGTTCAAAAAACATTGCCTTAATGTGTTTCCCTTGAATCCCTCTTCAAAATCCCTCAAAAAGCTCCAAACCCGAATAGAAATGGTGAAATATTAGAAAATTCGCGAAGGCATCATTTTATACTTTCTGCCCAGCGATGACCGCACCTGCGGCTATTTCATCGCACCTGTGGACCAACAAATGCGGTCTCAGATGCGCACCTGTGAAAAAATAGCTAAGGGTCCAAACTCGCACCTGTGACTCATCCACCGCACCTGCGGGCTCGCAGGTGAGACTTACCTTCCACACCTGCGATGCAACCCCAGCCAGCCAATCTTCGCACCTGCGATGACCAAAGCGCACCTGCGACCACCCTTCCGCAGGTGCGGAACACCAGAACAGCAACACACCAGCAGAATTTTCAACTTTCAAACTCTCCGACGGCTATCCGAAATCATCCTGAGCCCCTCGGAACCTCAACCAAAAGTACCAACAAGTCATATATGATCACCCGAACTTAGTCGAACCCTTGTAACATCCAAAATAACATCAACTCACCCAATTTACTCGAAATTCAAGCCTAAGGATTTCTAAACTTCTGAAATTCGCCAACGATGCCGAATCTGAGTAAACTTCATCCGAATGACATAAATTTTGTACACACATCCCAAATGACATTACGGACCTGCTCCAACTTTGGGAATTCCATCCCGACCCCGATAGCTAATTTTCCATTGCCGACCGGAAATTGCCAAAAACTCAATTTCGCCAATTCAAACCTAATTCTACTCCGGACCTCTAAACCACATTCCGAACACACACCTAAGTCCCAAATCACCTAAAGAAGCTGTCCGAGACCTAAAATCCGCATTCCGAGGTCGTTAGCCTAAAAGTCAACTTCCGGCGGACTTTTCCAACCTTAAGGCCAACTTAAGAGATTAGTTGTCTCATTTCTCACCACGACCACTCCGGACCCGAACCAACTGATCCAGCACATCAAAAAATAGGCTAAGCAATACATGACAAAGCAGAAACATGGGAAACAGGGCTAATCTCACGGAACGACCGACCGGGTCGTTACATTCTCCCCCTCTTAAACAAACATTCATCCTCGAACGGGTCTAGAAACATACCTGTAGTCTCAAATAAGTGAGGATATCTGCTCCGCATCTCCCACTCAGTCTCCCAGGTGGCCTCCTCCACCATCTTCCCTCTCCATTGCACGTTTACTGAAGCTATATCCTTAGACCTCAACTTTTTGACCTGACGACCCAAAATAGCCACTGGCTCAACCTTATATGACATATCACCCTCAAGACGAACCAAGATGAAATCCAAGACACGAGACGGGTCACCAACATACTTCCGAAGCATGGAAACATGAAACACCGGATGAACACTCGATAAGCTGAGTGGTAAAGCAAGTCTATACGCCACATCTCCAACCCTCTGAAGCACCTCAAAAGGCCCAATGAACCGGGGGCTCAACTTGCCCCTCTTCCCCAACCGCATAACACCCTTCATGGGTGACACCTTCTGTAGAACCTTCTCCCCAACCATGAAAGATACATCCTAGACCTTTCGCTCCGCATAACTCTTCTGCCTAGACTGCCGCATGTGAAGCCGCTCCTGAATCAACTTCACCTTATCCAATGCATCCTGTACCAAGTCTGTTCCAAATAGCCTAGCCTTACTCAACTCGAACCAACCAATCGGAGATCTACACCTCCTACCATATAAAGCCTCGTATAGAGCCATCTGGATACTCGCTAATAACTATTATTATATGCAAACTCCGCAAGTGGTAGACACTGGTCCCATGAACCCCCGAAATCAATGACACAAGTATGCAACATGTCCTCCAGAATCTGAATAGTGCGCTCTGACTGCCCGTCCGCCTGAGGATGAAATGTTGTGCTCAACTCGACCTGAGTACCCAAATCTCTCTACACGGCCCTCCGAAACTGAGATGTGAACTGAATACCTCTGTCAACAATGATAGAAACTGGAACACCATGCAACAGGTCAATCTCCTTGATATAAATCTCAGCTAAGAGCTCCAATGAATAAGTAGTACCAACAGGAATGAAGTGCGCAGACTTGGTCAACCCATCCACAATGACCCATATGGCATCGAACCTCCTCGAAGTCCGGGGGAGCCTAAATACAATGTCCATGGTGATCAGTCCCACTTCCACTTCGGAATATCCAACCTCTGATGCAACCCACCTGACCTCTGGTTCTCATACTTTACCTGATGGCAGTTGAGGCACCGAGCTATAAATCCAACAATATCCTTCTTCATCCGTCTCCACCAATAATGTTGTCTCAGATCCTGATACATCTTCGCGGCACCCGGATGGATGGAATACCGTGAGCTATGGGCCTTAGCTAGAATCAACTCTCGAAGCACATACACATTGGGTACACAAATCCGACCCTGCATCCTCATGAACCCATCATCTCCAATAACTACATCCCTGGCATCACCTCGTCGGACCCTCTCATGAAGAACGAGCAAGTATAGGTCATCATACTGGCGTTATCTGATCTGGTCATAAAGAGATGACCTGTAAGCTTGATGAGATAATACCCGTCGGGGCTCTGATAGATCCAATCTCACCAACTGGCCTGCTAAACCCTGAACATCAAGTGCTAATGGCCTCTCTGCTGCTGGAAGATATGCTAGACTCCCCAAACTCCCTGCTCTGCGACTCAAGGCATCGGCCACTACATTAGCCTTCCCCTGATGGTATAGAATAGTGATGTCATAGTCCTTGAGAAGATCCAACCATCTCCTCTTATGCAAATTCAGATCCTTCTACTTAAACAGATGCTTCAGACTACGGTGGTCAGTGAAAACCTCACAATGCACCCCATACAAATAATGAAGCCAAATCTTCAAGGCGTGAACAATAGTTGCTAGCTCGAGATCATGTACGGGGCAATTCTTCTCATGAGTCTTCAACTGGCGCGAGGCGTGGGCAATCACCCTACCTTCCTGCATCAAAACACAACTGATGCATATCCTCGAGGCATCACAATATACAGTATAAGAACCTAAAGCTGATGGCAATACTAACACTGGAGCTGAGGTCAATGCAGTCTTGAGCTTCTGAAAGCTATCCTCACACTCGTCCGACCACCTGAACGGAGCACTCTTCCGGGTCAATATTGTCAAGGGCGAAGCAATAGAAGAAAACCCCTCCACAAAGTGATGGTAATATCCCGCCAAACCAAGGAAGCTCCTAATCTTTGTAGCTGAGGACGGTCTGGGCCAACTCTGCACCGCCTCTATCTTCTTCGGATCAACCTGAGTACCCTCACTGGACACCACGTGCCCCAAGAAAGCTACTAAGCCAAGCTAAAACTCACACTTGGAGAACTTTGCATAAAGCTTCTCGTCCCTCAATCTCTGCAAAACAACTCCCAAATGCTGAGCGTGCTCCTCCTGGCTACAAGAATATACTAGGATGTCATCAATGAACACAATAACAAAAGAATCAAAGTACGGTTGAAACACGTTGTTCATCAAATTCATGAACACTGCTTGGGCATTGGTCAGCCCCAAAAGACATCACCATAAACTCATAGTGACCATAACGAGTCCTGAAAGCTGTCTTGGGAATATCAGAATCCCGAATCTTCAGCTGATGATACCCGGATCTCAAATCAATCTTAGAGAACACTCTGGCTCCCTGAAGCTGGTCAAACAAATCATCAATACGAGGCAAGGGATACTTATTCTTGACTGTGACATTATTCAACTGCATGTAGTCAATACACATCCTCATGGAACCATCTTCCTTCTTTACAAATAGCACCGGTGCACCCCAAGGCGACACACTAGGCCGAATGAACCCCTTATCTAGGAGTTCCTGAAGCTGCTCTGTCAATTCCTTCAACTCTGTTGGTGCCATACGATACGGTGGAATAGAAATGGGCTGAGTGCCCGGCACCAAATCAATATCCCTATCAGGTGGCATGCCTGACAGGTTAGCAGGAAACACGTCCAGAAAATCACGAACTACAGGAACAGAATCAATAGTGGGAGTCTCAACACTGACATCCCTCACAAAAGCCAAATACGATAAACACCCTTTTTCTACCATATGATGGGCTTTCAGGTATGAAATCACCCTACTAGGCACATACTCGACAGAGCCTCTCCACTCAACTCTCGAAATCCTAGCATCGCTAAGGTCACGGTCTTAACGTGACAATATAGAGTAGCGTGACACGGAGATAGCCAATCCATGCGTAATATCACATCAAAGTCAACTATGCTAAGCAATAACATATCCACTCGGGTCTCCAGACCCCCAATAGATATCACACACGACCAGTACACACGGTCTACAACAATATTATCACCCCCGAGTCGACACGTGAACAGATGTAACTAAGGACGCACGAGGCATATCTAGAAAAATGAGCAAAGTATGATGAAACATAATAATACGTGGAACCCGGATCAAATGAGACCGAATCATCTCGGTGACATACTGAAACAATACCTGTAATCACTGCATCTAAGGCCATATCATCTGATCTGGCTGGAAGTGAATAAAATCGAGTCTGACCTCCACCTGATCGACCTCCCCATCTAGGGCAGCCTCTAGCTGACTGGCCCCCACTCCTAGCTGCCTGGGCGGATGGTGAAGTAACTGGTGCTGAAGCTGAAGGCTGGCTTCTCTGCTGGAATGATCCACCCAAAATACGGGGACAAAAACTCTTGATATGACCCGGATCACCACACTCAAAGCAACCCTCTCAGCAAATGATGGTGGGGACTGAAGGGAACCCCTAGAACCAGAATAACCACTAGAAGAACCATGCACCGAGGAACCCTGAACTGATGGTGGCCGAGATGAACTTTGGGCTGGAAGAGCACTGAATGAGGAACGACCCGAATGAGAGCTGCGAGGACCATGCCCCGATGATGCACCATTGTAGGCTGGGCAAACTAGCTGAGGAGGCCTAAATAAATGACCTCTACTGTGCTGAGACTGACCTCCTGAATGAACACCACCAAAACTACCACACCCTCGAGGCCTCTTGGCCTCCCTCTCGACTTGCTCCTGGCAGCGAACTGACTCAATCTCTCTGGCAATGTCAACTACCTCCTCAAAATAAGCACAAGATACCCTCTCCCTGGTCAGAAAAATCTGAAGCTGAAAAGTGAGGCCATCAACGAACCTCCTGATCCTCTCCCTGTCCGTGGGAACTAGCCAAATAGCATGATGGGCCAACTCATAGAACCTCATCTCATACTGCATCACGGTCATGTACCCTTGACGCAACTGCTCGAACTCCCTGCGCAGCTCCTCCCTGCGGGACTGCGGTATATACTTCTCCAGGAACAAAATGGAGAACTGACACCAGGTATGGGGCGCTACATCAACAGGTCTACACCTCTCATAGGCCTCCCACTAAGCGAGTGCAACTCCTGAGAACTGGAAGGTAGTAAATGGGACCCCACTGGCCTGCAATATCCCTGTTGTGCGAAGAATCCTCTCAGACTTGTCTAAGAAGCCCTGGGCATACTCGCCCTTAGTACCACTGAAAGTCGGAGGATGAAGTCTACTAAGTCTCTCCAACCTGCGTTGCTCATCGTCTGCCAAATCTGGGACCACAAAATCCTGTGCTGGGGAAACCGACTGGGCTGGAGCTGCCCCCGGTGTCTGAAGCCCCTGGATAACCTGCTCAGGTGTCCGGGCAGCTCGAGTCTGAGTGCCTCTCCTGGCCTGAGAAGTAGAGACAGTAGAAGAAACAGCGACTGTCTGTGCAAGGCTGCTGCACGTAGTCAAAATCTAAGCCAGAGTCTCCAGAAGACCAGGGATCACAATAGACACTGCCGGTTCCTGAGCCGGTCTTGCTAGAACATCTACGACGGGGGCCTGATCCTAAACAATAAGAGGGTCCACAGGTACTGCCCCGGCTGCTGCGCGGGCTGCACCCCTCCCTCTGCCGCAGCCTCGACCGCGGCCTCGACCTCTCGCTGGTCTAGCTGGTGTCTAGTCACCCTAATCAGTAGCGTGAGTCCTCACCATCTGTGAGAGAGTGAAAATAACAGAAGTTTAGTTCCAGGAATAAACAGGTTCGCACGACAGAATTCAAGAATGTGAGATTTTTCCTAAGGGTTTTGTAGCCTTTCGAAGATAAGTACAGACGTCTCTGTACCGATCCGTAAGACTCTACAAAACCTTCTCATGATTGGCGAGACTTATATAACCTAGTGCTCTGATACCAACTTGTCACGACCCCAAATACCCGGTCGTGATGGCGCCTATCATGAAATCAGGCAAGCCACGCATTTCATTTGTTACCAGATAATTTCAGAAAATCCATTATATTTGCAGCAAAAGTCTCATATTTATAAGAATTTAAGAGTTTAATCATCATTGAAAACATAAGTAAGAGAAAACCCGAACCCAGGTCTAGTGTCACCGAGTCATGGGTTACTATATCAAAATATCAAAATACGGAGTCGACACAGAGTTCTCTGATATAAGTAAATATGATAGAGGGATAGAGAAGGAAATAATCAAGGCTGCGATCACCAATTGGTACCTCGATGTCTCCCAAGGAACTCTGGCTGCAGCTCAACAACCACTACCGGGTCCCGCTGTACCTGGATCTGCACACTTGGTGCAGGGGGTAACGTGAGTACGCCAACTCAGAAATAACGAACACAAACTATGGGCTGAGAAGTAGTGATGGACTAAACCTCAATAATTGTAATGAAAACATTACACAAAATTTAGGTATGCTCACAGTTTCAATAGATAATGAAAACAGAATATGACCAATATGATAAGAAACCAGGTATATCTCAGTAGACTACATGCCAATGCATCAATAGAGTGGGAATGCATATAGTGCTCACAGCTCTCACACAAAAGTCAACTCAGTACTGTATATGGCTCTCAGGCCCAGGGAAAATACATTCCGTAATATGCATAAACACCGGTGACCCCTAGTCACTCAGTATTGAGGAAAAGGCCAATCTAGTCCCCATGGAGAAGATCCATCTCTGGGGTACAACACTCGGACAAGATCCATGTCCAGGGACGATCCATCCCTCACATATCATCAACTTCGGACAAGATCCATGTCCAGGGAAGATCCATCCCTCAATATCAATGCGCTCACTGGGGGTGTAAAGACTCCGAAGAGGCTCCTATTGGCCCAAGCGTTATATCAAACCAACAAAGGCATGATCAGAGTATCACTGCAGTGTCCAGTCTGATCTCATAACAGGCTCTCGACCTCACTCAGTCATTACTCTCCAGTCTCGCTCACATGGGCTCACAGATGCATGAACTAGCCCGAAACAATGATAAATACATAAAATCAACAATTACCGAGACTGAGGCATGTAATGATATGCTATGACAGGACTGAGTTACAAAATCAAATAAACACATAAGGAGACAACAATATACGACCACTCGGGTCTCAGAATTTTCGGTGTGAAGCCCTAGCATTTGACTTAGCATGATTTCTAGCATGTTCACATTAACCACATCAATAAAAGTACGGACATCAATCCGAAATAGCTACCAGACAGTGCCATGGGATGAGCCAGCACACAAATCACTCGGTGTACGCCCGCACACACGTCACTTGGCATGTGCATCACCTTAATTATAATCATATAGCATATAGTTCGGGTTTTCTAACCCTCAAAACCAAGTTTGGAAACGTTACTTACCTCAAAACCGGCTAAAATCCTAGCGCTCAATGCCTTTGCCTCTAGACTCGGCCTCTGATTTCTCCAAATCTACCAAAAATCAGATTTACATCATTAATATATGCTAAGGAACGAATCCCACTCGAAAATTATCAAATTCAACCAAAAATCCCGAAATTGATCAAACCCGACCCCCGGGACCACGACTCGAAATTCGATAAAAATTATAAAACTGGAATCCTTACACTGTCATGAGTTCATACATACCAACTACACCAAACTCCGACAATAAATGGCCTCGAAAATCCTCAATTCAAAGTCTAGAACCTCAAGCCCTAATCCCTCAAATTACACCATTAAATCCCACTAATTTCATGATTAATCAGTCAAATACCAACATAGAATCGAGTATTAGGTTAAAAAACATTACCTTAATGTGTTCCTTTGAATCCCTCTTCAAAATCCCTCAAAAAGCTCCAAACCCGTATAGAAATGGTGAAATATAAGAAAATTCGCGCATACATCATTTTATTCTTTCTGCCCAGCGATGACCGTAATTGCGGCTATTTCCTCACACCTGCGGTCCAAGGTGCGCACCTGCAAAAATTCACCTAAGGGTCCAAACTCACACCTGCGACTCATCCACCGCACCTGCGATGCAACTCCATCCAGCCAACCTCCACACCTGCGATGACCCAAGCGCACCTGCGATGGTCGCACCTACCACCATCCTTCCGCATGTGCGGAACACCAGAATAGCAACACACCATCAGAATTTCGAACTTTGAAACTCTTCGACGGTCATCCGAAATCATCCCGAGCCCCTCGAGACCTCAACCAAAAGTACAAACAAGTCATAAATTATCACGCGAACTTAGTCGAACCCCCGGAACACCCAAAATAACATCAACTCACCCAATTTATCAAAATTCAAGCCTAAGGATTTCTAAACTTCCAAAATTCACCAACGATGCCGAATCTAACCAAACTTCATCTGAATGACCTAAAATTTTGCACACACATCCCAAATGACATTATGGACCTGCTCCAACTTTTGAAATTCCATCCCGACCCTGATAGCTAATTTTCCACTGCCGATCGAAAATTGTCAAAAACTCAATTTTGCCAATTCAAGTGTAATTCTACTCCGGACCTCTAAACCACATTCCGAACACACTCCTAAGTCCCAAATCACCTAACGAAGCTATCCGAGCCCTAAAATCCACATTCTGAGGTCGTTAGCCTAATAGTCAACTTCCAGTTGACTTTTCCAACCATAAGGCCAACTTAAGAGACTAGGTGTCTCATTTATTACCACAACCACTCTGGACCCGAACCAACCGACCCAACATATCGCAAATAGGCTAAGAAATACATGAAAAGGAAGAAACAGGAGAAACAAGGGTAATCTCACGGAACGATCAGCCGGGTCATTACATTTTTTATAAAACTAACATCCTTTCTGAGAGACAGGAACATGATAATGAAGCAATTGGACTAGTAAGAAACTTAAATGAAATCATAGCCTAAACTGAAAATGCACTAGAGAAAGGAACAAGTGATGGAACTGGTTCATCCACCTCGGGCAACATGATAGGGGGAATAAAACAAAGAGGAAAAGATCCTCAAACCTCGATGGAACCTATCCATGAACCTGTTCCACAGCAACAAAAACTGAAGGAACATCAAGGGGAAACCAGTTGGTTGTGAGACCTTACAAATATCAAAGTTCTCATCCCATTGAGAACTTCATTACTGATCCAACCCTTGGAATCAAAACCAGATCTTCATTAAAGAATCTTTGTGCTTTTGATGCTTTCTTATCTCTTATTGAACCTAAAAATGTTGCCAAGGCTTTGTAAGATGCAGACTGGGTAAATGCAATGCAATATGAACTCAATCAATTTGAAAGGAGTGAAGTTTGGCATCTGGTACCAAGACCCTTGGAAAGATTAGTGATTGGCACCAAGTGGGTCTTCAGAAACAAACTTGATGAAGATAGAACAGTTACAAGGAACAAGGCAAGATTGGTGGTTCGAGGATATGGTCAGGAGGAGGGCATAGACTATGATGAAACTTTTGCTCCAGTTGCAAGGCTGGAAGCAATAATACTCCTCATAGCCTTTGTTTCTTACATGGAATTCATAATTCACCAGATGGATGTCAAGAGTGCCTTCCTCAATGGCTATCTAAAGGAAGAAGTGTTTGTCAAGCAACCTTCAGGGTTTGAAAGCAAGGAAAATCCTGATCATGTGTACAAACTTGACAAAGCACTTTATGGACTCAAGCAGGCTCCAAGACCATGGTATGAAAGATTATCAAAATTTTTGCTTGAGCATGACTACAAGAGAGGTAAAATTGGCAATACTTTATTCTTGAAAAAAAAAAAAGTAAAGATCTCTTGGTAGTTCAGATATATGTTGATGATATAATCTTTGGAGCAACTACTGATAAGCTAAGTAACAAATTGGCTAAACTAATGGAGAGTGAATTTGAAATGAGCATGATGGGTGAGTTTAATTTCTTTTTAGGCTTACAAATTAAACAAAATTCAAATGGAACTATGATCCATCAGCAGAAGTATGTAAAAGAGTTGCTTAAAAGGTTTAAAATGGAAGATTCCAAAGAAATTTACACTCCTATTGCAACAACAACAAAGTTGGATATAGATGAACCTGGCTCATCTGTCGATCATAAGTTGTATAGGGGAGTGATTAGATCATTGTTGTATCTCACTTCTAGTAGACCTGGCATTGTTTTCAGTGTAGGCCTTTGTGCAAGATTGCAGGAAAATTCAAAGGAGTCTCACTTGACTGTTGCCACAAGATTTTTTAGATATCTAAAAGGCGCCACTAATCTTTGTCTTTGGTATCAAAAAGGTAGTAACTTCAATCTTGAGGGATATGCTGATGCTGATTATGCAGGTTTTCTTGTGGATAGAAAGAGCACTTTAGGTATGGAACACTTTTTTGGCTCATGTCTTGTGTCTTGGGCCACCAAAAAGAAAAATTCAGTGGCCTTATCTACTGCTGAATCTGAGTATGTTGTTGTTGCTTCATGTTGTACTCAATTGTTATGGATCAATAAATAATTAATGGACTTTGGAATTGATGTTGGTTGTATCCCCAATTTTTGTGATAACACTAGTGCAATTAGTATGACTAAGAACCCGGTTCATCACAAGAGAACTAAGCTCATAAATGTTAGGCATCACTTTTTGAGGAATAATTATGAAAAGGAGTTGATTACTATGGAATTTTGTGCTACTGACAAGAAAATAGCTGACATCTTCACAAAAGCTGTAAGTAGAGATCACTTTGAAAGGAACTTTTTAGAATTAGGGATGATTAAGATCACCTAAAAGGACTAATTCAGAATTTACAACGAAAAAACAAATTTAAAAAAAATATTTGTTAGAAAATCTGGAACTTGTGTAAATAACTAGATTAATTTTTCTCAGTCTCATATGTAAATAGTATACTCTTGTGTCATGTGTTAAAAATGAATCATTAATCTCTAATGATATTTTCTCTATTTTGGCAAATTTAGACATGCACAAAGAGGATTCTCAGTGAAGAACCCGGTTCATCAATGTTGGTTCATCTAGATAACATGGTATATTTTCAAGACTCTGAATATTTGAATCATGAGCAGAGTCGCACCTAAGTCAAATTTCTCTTAAAATTATCTAATTAAATTGAACCATTTCCGTTCAAAAGAATCCTAACCAAATTAAACCACCAGATTCTAGGGAAGACTCCACCGTCTATTCAAAACTGACATTTCAGTTTGATTAGACTTTCTAAATGACTGATGAGCCTGCTGTTACGCATTAATTACCCCCTCCCTTTAAATTTATCATCATCATCTATGCACTCTTCTCATAATCTCTAACCGTTGAAAATACTCTCCATCTTCTTTATTCCTCCAAAAATTCAATCTACCCATCTTCTTTCTTCCAGAACCAAGCACAAAATGACTAAACCTTATGATAACCCTGGTACACCCCCACCATGCTCCTTCTCTTTTACTACCCCTCAGCCTAAGAAAAGATGAGTAAAATTGCTTGCTCGGAAGACGATGGAAGGAGGTGCGTCATTGATCACGCTCAACTATGTCTTACAAAAGACTAAGCGGGCATTGCAAATATAATTCAAGGTATTATGCCCAGAGTCGATCCCAAAGGGAATTTACGTATCAATCAAGGCTTTAGAATACGC
>ML344744.1:0-44916 GCA_005239505.1 Nicotiana paniculata | reverse complement strand
ACTCTTGAACTAACTTTACGGGCAATTCATAAAAAGAAAAACAAGAACTAACTTAATACTCGAAGTTTTAAGACAAGAATATGATAAATAGCCTCCTTACCTTTTCGTTTTATTTATTTTAGTACCTAATTTCATTCGGTGAATAGAAAATTTAAAAAATGTTCTTGGGAAGGTTAAGCTTGAGACTCAAGTTGCTTTATTTCCTTAAAACCATTCCTAAGTTTTTTCACATTTTAATTGACTAATTAATGGGTGATTTTAAAGGTAGAAACTAAAAAGATACTAGGTTCCTATTACTTTTTTTCTTCATTTATAATTATTTGATTTTTCTAGCTCCATTCATTCAATAGGAAATTTCTAGTTAACAGTTTTTTACCTGAAGAAAAGGAAAAGATAATTTATACTTCCCTCTTTTTAATTTACAAAGTTTTTACATTAACTAAATTCAATTAATGCGTGGAACGGGAAATTCCTAAATTAACAGCTTATTCTTGAAAGTAACTTAACTCTAACTGTAACGACCTGACCGATCGTTTTGAGTTCTACCGCGTCGTTCAGCGAGTTGAAGTCGTGAGCAGCTCCGTTTCAGGTATTATGACCCATGGGCGTGGTTGTAATTGAATTATAGGAAGTTTAGAATTGATTTGGAAAGAAAATTCTCATTTCAGAAGCCTTAAGTTGGAAAAATCAACTAAGATTGGAATTTTAGGTAAACGATCTCCGACTAAGGATTTGAAGGTTCCAATAGGTTCGTATGATGATTTCGATCTTGCGTGTATTTTTGGATCGGGTTTTGGATAACCCCGGGATCGTTTCGGCGTATATTATGGAAGGTAGCATTTTAGAAGGATTTCATGAATTTGGGCTTGAAGTGCATATCAGCGAGGTTGATGTCCGTTTGGGATTCCGAGTCTGGAAATAGCTCTGTGTGGTGATTCTGGAATTAGGAGCGCGATCGGAAGTGAATTTGGATGTCTGTAGGTCATTTTGGAGTCATTTGGCTAAAGAGAGAAATTTGAAGGTTTTTTGGGAAAATCCGGCAGGAAGTGGAACTTTTGATTTCGAGGTCGTAATGCGATTTCGGAAGTTGGAGCAGGTCAGTAATGTTGAGTATGACTTGTGCGCAAAATTTGAGGTCAATCGGACGTGATTTGATAGATTTCGGCATCGGATGTAGAAGTTTGAAATTCTAAGTTCTTAAAGAATTGGATTTGAGTGTGATTCGTGATTTCGGCGTTGTTTGATGTGATTTGAGGCTTCGAGCAAGTCCGTGTTATGTTTTGGGATAGGATGGTAGGATTGGACGGGGTCTTGGGGGCCTCGGGTGGATTCCGGGTGGTTAACGGATCAAAGTTGAAGTTGGAAAAAGGGCTGAAGTTGTTGTCATCTGGTGTAACCGCACCTGCGAGTCTTTGACCGCAGGTGCGGAAATCGACCTGGGCAGAATGTTTTAAAACAAGAAATTTGGTTCTTTTTCTTCATTTTTCTCATGGCTTTGGCGATTCGGGAGGCTTTAAGAGAGGATTCCTTCATGCATTGTCAAGGTAAGTAAATTCCTCCCGTTTGTAAGTTAAATACGAGATTATATGCATAGATTAGGCATGGATTTTGGTAGGAATTAAATTGGGGTTTTTTAAGAAAAACCTAAAAAGTGTAAATTTGGATTTTAGCCACGAATTGAGCATGAATATTTGAGTAAATTATATATTTGAGTTAGTAAGGCTATGGGTAGAATGTATCTTCGAGAAATTTTGAATTTCCGGGCACGTGGGTTCGAGGAAATTTTGATTATTTCTCCGAGCGGGGTTGGGAAAGTATATAATCTTGATTTGTTGTGAGTATTAGGATGAATTTTCATTGCTTTGTCATTTATGTTGTAGTTTCAGAGCGTTATGCGTTCGTTGGAATCATCGGAAAGGCTTGGAAGCCGGTGTTGGAATTTCAGACCGAGGTATGTCTCCTTTCTAACTTTGTGAGGGGGAATCGTCCCCCTTGGTGAATTAATTCAGTACATGCTATTATCTTCGGGGGCTACGTACGCACGAGGTGATGGGAGTCCATGCGTAGCTACTATTATGCCATGTTCGGGTAGCCTAGGACCCACTAGCATGCTTTATGTGTGTACCTGTAACCCTGCCAGTAATATTAAACTGCTGATATGACCGAAACGTAATTGAATGTTTAAAAGATAGCTAGAATTCATATTATTAACCTTATAAAAAGAGAATTGTTTCCGTTGTGAATATATGTGTACCTAGTCTGGGTTGTATCATCGAGTAGCACTAAACTTGACAAATGAGTTTAAAAAACAAAGATTTCAAACATGTATTTCATGTTTCTTTTAATAAAGATTTTTCCACTTTCCTGAGAAAAACTATTTTCTTGATGAAATACGAATTTATTACGTAGATATGTGTAACTTTGGGTACCTGAGCCGCTTGAGTGATTCGCGAGCAGGAAGACCCTGTATTTGTGTATGTACTCAAATGAGCACCTGAGTCGCATGTATGATTCGCGAGCAGGCTATTCGTATTATGTTAAGCGCATCGCATGACCGATTCGCGAACGGGGCAGATAGATGCATCTATTGTTCGAGTCGGTCGACCCTTCGGCAGTGCACAATTTATTATTGTTGGTCCGCGCCGTTCGACCATCGGCATTGCCTGCGCATTATATTTGTTGCGTAGTTGCTATGACATTTGCCTGATTACTAGCCTGAAATGTTAAATTGTCAAATGAATGACAAAGATTTAAATTTATTAAAAAGACTTTTGGAAGAAGTTGTTCCTTCCATTGATTTCTTATTATTTGATTTAATCACCATGTTGATTAATTGTTAATATGACGATGATATGAAGCGTTAAATGTGAATGGAGTTGTAAGGTATTTAAATCCTGTTTTATAAATTGCCTATGATGAACCATGCTTAATGTCACTCTTGAATATTTTAAATGGACCTTTAGTAAGTGTCTAAGTTGACCTCTCGTCACTACCCCTGTAACGACCCGGTTTGTCGTTACATAGAACTTGAATTTTTATTGCTATTCTTGACTTGTCATAGGTTAGTGATACTTTTATTGATGTAAACCATGGCTCTGATACCATCGAAGGATTGCGTATTAGATGTTCGTAACATGCAACGGAAGACAATAACAATCCTAGGCAGAATTTTTCGTGTTTAAAATTTATTTACATGTCAAAGATCGGATCTAAGACGTACCTGGTGAAGAAAGTCTCGTTTCAAAATTTTATCGATAGTGCGAAGACTCTATGCGTATCCACACCGAGACAGACCCTTGTTGTCAACTCTTTGATCAATGAAACCCGCGAACAAATTGAACAAAATATTATGCTGAAAGTTTTCTCAAAAATCTCAACTCAATGTTAGAAGAACAAGAAACACTTTTCTTGTAATTGTATTTTCTTTCTCTCTTGGCTTGTGTTGCACTTTCACTTTCACAAAGTGATTTTTCTTCTCAAGAATTGCTTATGGCAAATATTTTCCATCACCCTTTATATAACATCACCTATAAACCTTATTCTTATTTGATTGAGGTAATGATTTACTCGGGGTAAAATTTAATACAAAATAAACTTCACGGAACATTATATGGAAAACTTTGAGATTCCAATTATGATTAACGTGACTGATCTTTATTGACTTTCCATAAGTCCAATTCCTAATTGGACATTCTCAAGTACTACTGAATACTTTTCCTATTAAAAGAATTCGAATTCGACAGAGACTTGTTCACGTTGCCGACGTCTCTTTTTCAATCCAATACCAAATTGGATTTACATAATAAGATAACTGCTATTTATTTACATTACGTAAATAAATAATAATTATATCACATTTATATTTCAATCAAGAGATATAATTTAATTTTCTATTTCAAATAGAAAACTTCAATTTGTTCACAATATTAATCATACCCTCTGTGCTAGCAAAGAATATAATAATATTTCATTTGGACTAATAATTTAAATTTATTCGACTAATTAAAATCTTTAATTTAATTATCAAATAATAAAATAATTAATCCTTTAGCAAAGATCAGAACACTCTTAGTGTGCGACCCCATAGGTTCAATACTAAAACGGTAGTAAATTGATCACATCAATATAGTAATCAAGGGTGGCGTCTAGCAATACTCCTTAACAGCCGGATATAATAAAGTATACAATTTACTCTCAAGAATCAGTAGAAGAATAATGTAGTAATTCCTTCTGTCCTTATAGCTCTGGATCGCCTTAAGATATGGTTTAACTGTCAAATCCTAATCGGCGACCAACTATGTGTTCATGTCAAATATAATCAACCATTGAATGACCTAAAAAACTCATTTCTTCTTTCATTCAATTGCCCTGGCCAAGGTCTTAGTTTGGTCGTTTATAATTCATGACAACGTGGAGCTTAAACTCATTACCAAGAGTTGACAGATTCCATCTTGATCAATCACTAATTCTACAAGTATTTAATTGTACCCAATATCCTTTCAACTATCGCCCTAGGGCCATAGATGTCTGGTATCAAAGCACAATAAATAACTTGTCAATTACTATGACGATCTCAGGTCAAAGGAAACTCTTACATCACATTCTTCAAGAGAATATCCTATTGACAGTTTATGGTAATTCTAACCATTAGGAATTATCCAATGAGTCGTTTCAATGATCATATCTCTATATGCACCATCTATCTATGTGATTTAGTTAATGAGATCAACTAATCTTTATCCAATAAAGACGATCACATAAATATTGATCTAACCGGATCACTAATGTCCAAATTAATAATCTACGATCAAGAACAAAAGTTAGATTAAATTATAAGAAACTTTACTCTCATTATCATGATCTCCATCACGATGATAAGTCTCAAAATTTAATCAAGGACCTTATCAAATTAATCAAGCAATTAATAATAATGATAAAAGAATATCAGATGCCATATATTTTTATATCAACATTCAGAAAAATATGTTCAAATCATCAAATATGATATTGGATCTAGGACATATCTAATATATCCCTAATAATCTCCCACTTGCACCAGAGCCAATAGCTCTTGTACTTCATTCCCAATTCTCACTAGTGCTTATCAAACTCTTTTACACTAAAAGTTTTAGTGAATAGGTCGGAAGCATTTTCTTTTCCATTTACCTTTTGAATCTCAACGTCTCCACGTTTAATGATTTCTCTTATCAAGTGATACCTTCGCAGAACGTGTTTGGATTTATAGTGTGATCTTGGTTTCCAGTATTGTCACACAACAGTAGAACTACACCTTCGATTGAAGGAACCACACCAAGTTCAGTTAAGTACTTTTCCATCCATACAACTTCCTTAGCAGTTTCTCTAGCTGCTATATATTCTGCTTCAGTTACTGAATCAGCTACTGTAGCTTCTTTGGAACTTTTCCAACTCACCCCACCACCATTTAAGGTGAATACATAACCAGAAATAAATTTGATATCATCTCTATCTGAAGAGAAACTTGCATTAGTATAACCTTCAAGTTTCAACTCAGAATCTCCATAGATGAGGAATTGGTCTTTAGTCCTTCTTAAGTACTTAAGAATGGTCTTCACCACCTTCCAATGTTCCTCACCAGGATTTACCTAAGATCGGCTAGTCACTCCAAGTGCATAAGTCACATCAGGACGTGTACATGTCATGGTATACATGATAGCTCCCACTACACTAGCGTAGAGATCCTACTCATGCGTTCTCTCTCTTCAGGTGCTCTAGGACAATCCTCTCTGCTGAGAGTAATTCCAGTGCCTATTGGTGGATAGCCCCTTTTGGAATTATCCATATGTTATACCTATTTAAGATGGTATCAATGTACAAAGACTAGGAAAGACCAAACAGCTTCCTAGATCTATCTCTAAAGATCTTTATTCCTAATGTATAAGTTGCTTCTCCCAAGTCCTTCATGGAAAACTGTTCAGATAGCCAAATCTTGGTACTTTGCAATACCGGTATGTCATTCTGTCACGACCCATTTTCGGAGTCGTGATGGCGCCTGTCGTGAAACCAGGCAAGCCACTCATTTTATCTAACTAAAAGCAAATTCCCATAAAATGCCCCTTTTAACAAATTTTGAAATTTATAATAAAATAATAAACCCAGTATTTGGGAAAAACAGTTTATAAAACTCAAAAGACCAAATCCTACCAATCCCGGATCCAGTGTCACACAGTCATGAGCTGGTAATACTAAATAAAATCAAAAGAAATAGTCTGAAAATAAATGTGACAGGTAGGAATGAAAGAGAAGACGAGACCACGGTCGCCAGCTGCTACCTCGTCAACTCTAATGAAACTAATGTGCTCCCTGACCAAAGCTGAACTCCTCTGTAACGAAACCAAACTACGGGCTAAGAGGTAGTGACGGACTAAACCTCTGACAATTCAAACAACAGTATATAAATTGGACATGACAGTAATATATCAAGAAATAAATACGATGTATCAAGATATGTCTGTTACACTGCATACTAGCATGAATGCATATGGAATCATGAATGATGTGTACTCATTAATCGAGCTCTCATAAGGTGGTCCTCTCAGTACTAGAATACGGCCTTCAGGCCCAGCGAAGTCCATCCCGGATATTACATAAACACAAGTGACGGCGTCACTAAGTACTGAGGAAAAAGGCCGATCCAGCCCCCACAGAGATATCCATCTCCCGAACATAACAACCACGGAGAAATCCATCTCCGGAACATAACAACCACGGAGAAATCCATTTCTGGAACATAAGAACCACGGAGAAATCCATCTCCGGAATATCTGTGCACTCACTTGGGGTGTATAGACTCCGGAAGGGCTCCTTTCAGCCCAAGCGCTATATCAAGTCAAAGAAGGCATGATTTCAAGATAGCTGCGGTGTGCAGTCCGACCTCATAACTGTCTCAAACTAGGCTCTAAGCCTCACTCAGTTAGTACCTTCCAGTCTCACTTAGAATGCTCTAACATATGCAATGCATCCCAAACCAATGATAATATAAATAAACTAGCAACTTACGAGACTGAGGCATGAAACATATACTATAACAGGACTGAGTACATGAAAGCAATAATCACAGATAGAGACAGCAACAATCGACCATTCCGGTGTGAACACATCAGCGTGAAGCCTTAAAATATACTTAACATGATTTCTATTTCGTTTTAGGTAATTTCCACCTTCACAGTACAATATCAATCTGAGATAACCAATAGACAGTGCCATGGGATGAGCCAGGATACTAATATTCGGTAAAATCCCGCATGCCCGTCACTTGGCAAGTGTGTCACCTTAATTAACAGCAAATATCTAATAGTTTGGGGTTTCGAACCCTCAGTTCCAAGTTTGGAAGCGTTACTTACCTCAAAACCTGCTAATACACTATTTCGCAGTGCCGTTGCCTCTAAATTCAGCCTCCGAGTGCTCCAAATATACCAACATTCAGACGTATATCATTATAATATGCTAAGGAACAAATCCCAATCGAAATATATCAAAATACTCAAAAATTCCGAAATTGGTCAAAACCTGACCTCCGGGCCCACGTCCCGAAATTCAGAAATTTTTATACCAAACTGCTCTTCGTCATCTCACGAGTCCGTACATATAAAGAACACTAAATTCGGAGTCCAAATGACCCCTCAAATCACGTTTTTAAATATTCTAATTCCCAAGCCCTAATCACCCAATTTACACTGATTTTTCCCTAATTTCCACCATAATTCCGACCTTTAATCACATATAAACGAGTTTAGAGTCCAATAATCTTACCTTGACGAAGAACTATCTAATTCCCTCTTCAAAATACTTCAAAAAGCTTCAAACCCGTATGAAATAATGAGAAAATGGCTAAAATTCACGAAGGCACATTTTTATACCTTCTACTCAGTGATCTCGCACCTGCGATCACTTACTTGCACCTGCGGCTTCGCAGGTGCGATGCTCCTTCCGCACCTGCGATCTCCTCTGGGGTCTCCCAATTCCGCACCTGCGATATCGCAGGTGCGACAAATTCCTCGCACATGCGGACTACTCCCCACTCAGCCAAATCTCGCACCTGCGGAGCCCGGTCCGCTCCTGCGGAACCGCACCTGCGGCTCCCTTTCCGCAGGTGCGAAAACTCCAGCAACAGCAACCTGCAAATTTACCAAAGTCACTCCAAACTTCCCGTTAATCACCCAAAACCATCCCGAGCCCCTCGGGACCCCAACTAAATTTACCAATACATCATAAATGATTATTCAAACTTAGTTTCACTCTCAAAACACCAAAACTAACATCAAAACACCAAATTTACATCGGATTCAACCCTAAGAACTTTGAAATTTCTAAAATCCACCAACCATGCCGAAACTATCCAAAACAACTCCGATTGACCTGAAATTTGCGGACTTATCCAGAATGACATTACGAACATGTTCCAACTGTCAGAATTCCACTCTGACCCCGATAGCCTATTTTCCTCTGCTGACCATAAATCGCCAAAAACTAACTTTCGCCAATTCAAGCCTACTTCTACACCGGACATCACAAAAATATTCCGAACACACTCCTAAGTCTCAAATTACCTAACGAAGCTATCCGAGCCATAAAATCTGCATTCCGAGGTCGTTCCCCAATAAGTCAACCCTCAGTTGACTTTTCCCATTTTAAGGTTATTCTTAAAGACTAAGTTGCTGAATTCTCATTTAATCATTCTTATTTCAAGCCTATCGACTCTAACACATAAATAATAGAATAAACAATCCATTACAAGCCAATGACAGTGATAAAAATGCAAGTTCTACATAACGATAGACCGGGTCATTACATTCTCCCCCACTTAAACATACATTTGTCCTCGAACGTGCCTAGAGTTGTTCCAATACCACCAAAATTTGTTGTGTAACCTCCCATGAACATATTCGAAGGTGATCCCCAGTCACCTTACCTCATCTACATACAATAACATAACATAACTGAAATTTCATTATCAAATCCTGACCCATAGACCTTAAAACCAAGTTTCCACTTCTAAAATAATTTACAAGTTCAAATTTCCACAACTATAAACTGAATGAGTCTGAGCACACTGTAACAAGTCATATCCTTAATCCAAGATGAAATACCATGATCCACTACACGACTCAAGCACTCGTGGCGATAACTCCTAATCACAACAGTTGCTTATAACAACCTAATACCGGTAAATAACCTCTTATCAAGAAATGCCTCGCTCTTACACTTTCATATACTGCCGATGATGATAGAAACACGTATAAACCAGTAATCATTCGCCCGGTCAGTATCAATACCATCCAGAGCCGTAACTTGTGCACTCAATAGCCACATACCAAGAGTTCGATTCATTAAATGAAGAAGACTCGCATGAGAGGGCTATCATGCCACTAACACTTACCATTACCACATCATACTAAAAACCTGACACACATCATGAAACCATATCACACAAATCCGACACCAAGGATCACACCTCTACCTAACCGAGCTGCAAAGCGTGATCCCATCCAACCGCTGGACCACATGACACACTCCAAACCACCTTGCTCAAAATCAATAACCATGAGAAATTTGACATTAATTACTCAAAGTGCATTGCCATAATCACGGGAAATCGGACGATACCGCTCCACACGAATCAGAAAGAACATAACCAACACGTCTCAATCCTGCAACACCCAATTACTTACCTCACTCAAATCTCGCTATACAGCCCCGATAGGACTACATCATATGCACATATATAACCGACGATCACAACTCCTCGAACACCTTACGGTAACTCATAGATCACTCTAAGACACGAATAAGCTCAATGACAATCGAATGGTACATCCCTCAACAATAGCATTTCGGAGTCAACAATTCTGACTCGGTGCAGACCACACACCCATACCGGCCTACCAATAACTCTAAGTCAACTCTGGTCACCCACAACAGGTAGATAACTCTCCAAACGTTCATAATGACTGACTCATGACATATACTAACACTTGACTAGCTTTTCTCGCATCCTCGTAGTTCACAACTACAAAAATAATCTATTCATAAAAACTCCCAGTCTCAAAATCCATGAGGCGCGCCAATTACCATATCTAATCCTAATTCCCCCACTCAAATATATTACACATTCCTGATGCTCAATCATTCCACGAGGGATACCCCTATAATTCCTCTGTGTCACCAAGAAACCTTGAATATCAGCAGTCGATCCGACGAGAAAGCGTCGTAACGCTAATGAAGCACCCTTATTCAAACACATTTCCTTAAACACATTATTCTTAATGAGTGTATACTCTCATCCAGCCGCCCAATAGTGGTATTCTTTACCTAATCGTCTGAAACTGCCAGTTCTGACCTTTCTTCCGAGAAATGAACCGTGACCTCACATATGCCACTCTCCACCATACACAAAATACCGCATACGCCATGCAATCATATGATAAATATGAGAATTTCATGCTCCTTTCCTAGCCACAAAAACTACATACCCGACTAGCCAAGAACTTTTCATTCGATCTCATCTAGAAGCAAAATCACTATACATCACCTGGCCCTCACGCTTGTAGAAATATACATCTCCAATCGTGGTAGAAACCATCAAGAACTCCCGAATCACACTTGTACAACACCAAACCGTCAAGACTGAATCCTTCTAGCTCAACCAAGCTACGCATGCCACCAAATTCTAACAGAATTGCTAATAAACACCTGTAACGACTCATTACCTTATAAACACCAAGGAACTAACCATATCCCTTATCATCCCGATCCGACCTACTACCAAGATGTCCTATTTATTCAAGTTCCTTCTGACTTACCTTCGAATTGATACTTCTTCTTGCCATAATACCACCATTCTCAATCCCGACTCATCGCATGAAAACCCGAGCATAAAAATATATCGTCTAAGGCTCATAGGCCGCCGTATACTCCCTCAATTATCCCCAAATGCACCACATTAGAAATACTTACCCTGAAGAGGCTTCATACAAATTTAAAGTCGTTACCTTCACTTCCTGATACTGATGGATAGAATCCATGATAATGAAAATACACCACAAGCCTAGACACCTTTCCCGTAAATCTCAGTTCTAGCCCTTCTCACACCTTGAAGATCCTCAATCTCTACATATAACCTTGAATCCGTCTGAACCATTTTCGAACCCATTTACTCTACGAAATTTCAATTACACTAACCAAGTAAACAGAATAACCTGACCCCACTTACAATCCACATACTAGAAAATTAATCCACACATTTGAAGCAACAAGCGCGCTCATAAATTTCACCTTCTAAACTTACTCGTACAACTCAATCATTCAATAAATTCCATTATCCGCAAGCTACATTACAACCTGTATCGAAGAATTTCCCGTTACTCGAGCCATTCTCAGACTCCACCTCTGCAGGGCAATAACTGATTCACCAACATACCTCGAACCGAAACCAATACAACACATAATCGTGTAATCAACTTATCAATAACGAACTCCCTCACTTGGCTCAAAGCCAAGGATCAAGACAACAAGACTATGCCCATACATTATCACTGCCACCATGTTATGGTGGGATTCAACTAAATCCTCCATAAGCTTATATGACCCAAACCATCTAACACTCAAATCAATTGCAAATCTCACATCCATCATTGTGATGGTCATGCCAACTCCCACTAGCGATGTAAACTCAATTGGAACATGCATCATTTACTGATAGAGAGAACTTACTACAGATAAACACAAGGGTCACACACCTCAGGACAACCCACAGGAGATACCCCTACCTGTCAAATCTCAAAATGTTATCTCCCTATACACTTCCGAATATGATAGCTACCACACAATCACTATACCTTCCTACAGTAAAACACAACCACTGCATGGCCTCGAGACATCCCATAAGCGGTATAAGGACCTGAAGCTGATGGCAATACTAACACTGGAGATGTGGTCTAGGAATTTTGAGCTTCTGGAAGCTCCACTCACACTCGTCTGACCACATAGATACCTTCGCTGCACACCACGTGTCCCTAGAATGCTACTGAACTAAGCCAACAATTCACACTTGGAGAACTTCGCACAAAGCTTCTCCTCCTTATATCCTTGTAATACCGTCATCAAATGCCGAGTATGCTACCCCTGGCTACGAGAGTAAGGCAGGATGCCATCAATAATTACAATAACACAGGAGTTATAACACAGCTGAATACACCATCGATCAAATACATAAACACTGCTGGGGCATTGGTCAACCCAAAAGACATCACCGGGAACTTATAACACAACAGAAAAATCTACTTCACTCCACAACTAAACCATACGAGAGGTCCTTCAATACACTCGCAACTCAAAGCCATATTCTAATTCAATATAGACGTCAAATACTTAATTGTTCTTGCCACATCTCCCGCTAATACATTCTTGTCACAATCAACCAACTTGAACACATCTAACTATCAATCAAACTCACCACGTAGTCATGTAGTCCCAAAGTTCCATCAATAAGGACACCAACGGACATATAAGTTCCCAATACATATTCTCATACAAATGAAATCTCCGCACTCAAGCTACAGACAAAAATCCGGCCTCAGGTCCTCTAGACTGGCCCCAAGCATGCTAAAATCACATCCCATTCATGAAAGTCACAAACCATTGGTGCGCAATTGTCTAACTAAAAATAAATTCCCATAAAATGCCCCTTTTAAATAATTCTAAAATTTGTAATAAAATAATAAACCCATTATTTTGGGAAAAACAATTTATAAAACTCAAAAGACCAAATCTTACCAATCCCGGATCCAGTGTCACACAGTCATGAGCTGCTAATACTAAATAAAATCAAAAGAAATGACTAACAGAATCTGAAAATAAATGAGACAGGTAGGAATGAAAGAGAAGACGAGACCATGGTCGCCAGCTGCTACCTCATCAACTCTGATGAAACTAATGTGCTCCCTGACCCGAGCTGAACTCCTCTGTACCTGGATCTGCACACAAGGTGCAGGGGGTAACGTGATTACACCAACTCAGTAGTAAAGAAACCAAACTACGGGCTGAGAGGTAGTGACGGACTAAACCTCCGACAATTCAAACAACAGTATATAAATTGGACATGACAGTAATATATCAAGAAATAAATACGATGGTTATGTATGTAACCCTGCATACTAGCATGAATGCATATGGAATCATGAATGATGTGTACTCATTAATCGAGCTCTCATAATGTGGTCCTCTCAGTACTAGAATACGGCCTTCAGGCCCAGGGAAGTCCATCCCGAATATTACATAAACACAAGTGACGCCATCAGTAAGTACTGAGGAAAAAGGCTGATCCATCCCTACGGAGAAATTCATCTCCCGAACATAACAACCACGGAGAAATCCATCTCTGGAACATAACAACCACGGAGAAATCCATCTCCGGAATATCTGTGCACTCACTGGGGGTGTATAGACTTCGGAGGGGCTCCTTTCAGCCCAAGCGCTATATAAAGCCAACGAAGGCATGATTTCAAGATCGCTGCGGTGTGCAGTCCGACCTCATAACTGTCTCAAACTAGGCTCTAAGCCTCACTCAGTCAGTACCTTCCAGTCTCACTTAGAATGCTCTAACATATGCAATGCATCCCAAAACAATGATAATATAAATAAACTAGCAACTTACGAGACTGAGGCATGAAACATATACTATAACAGGACTGAGTACATGAAAGAAATAATCACAGATAGAGACAGCAACAATCGACCATTCTGGTGTGAACACATCGGCGTGAAGCCTTAAAATATACTTAGCATGATTTCTATTTCGTTTTAGGTAATTGCCA
The DNA here is from genome assembly GCA_005239505.1 of Nicotiana paniculata. NCBI lineage: Eukaryota > Viridiplantae > Streptophyta > Magnoliopsida > Solanales > Solanaceae > Nicotiana > Nicotiana paniculata. Next base: position 31,063 of record ML344744.1, on the reverse strand, counting down.
CCTTCACAGTACAATATCAATCTGGGATAACCAATAGATAGTGTCATGGGATGAGCCAGGATACTAATATTCGGTAAACGCCCGCATGCCCATCACTTGGCAAGTGTGTCACCTTAATTAACAACAAATATCAAATAGTTTGGGGTTTCGAACCCTCAGTTCCAAGTTTGGAAGCGTTACTTACCTCAAAACCGGCTAATACACTATTTCGCAGTGCCCTTGCCTCTAAATTCGGCCTCTGAGTGCTCCAAATCTACCAACATTCATATGTATATCATTATAATATGCTATGGAACAAATCCCAATCGAAATGTATCAAATACTCAAAAATCCCGAAATTGGTCAAAACCCGATCCCCGGGCCCACGTCCCGGAATTCAGAAATTTTTATAACAAACTCCTCTTCGTCATCTCACGAGTCCATACATATAAAGAACACTAAATTTGGAGTCCAAATGATCCCTCAAATCACCATTTTAAATATTCTAAATCCCAAGCCCTAATCACCCAATTTACATTGATTTTCCCTAATTTCCACCATAATTCTGACCTTTAATGACATATAAACGAGTTTCGAGTTCAAAAATGTTACCGTGGCGAAGAACTATCGAATTCCCTCTTCAAAACCCTTCAAAAAGCTTCAAACCCGTATGAAATATTGAGAAAATGGCAAAAATTCACGAAGGCACGTTTTTATACCTTCTGCCTGGTGATCTCGCACCTGTAATCACTTACTCGCACTTGCGGCTTCGCAGGTGGGATGCTCCTTCCGCACCTGCGATCTCCTCTGGGGTCTCCCAATTCCGCACCTGCGATACTCCTTCCGCACCTGCGACATCGCAGGTGCGACAAATTCCTCGCACATGCAGACCACTCCCCACTCAGTCAAATCTCGCACCTGCGGAACCGCACCTGCGGCTCCCTTTCCGCAAGTGAGAAAACACCAGCAACAACAACCTGCAGATTAACCAAAGTCACGCCAAACTTCCCGTTAACCACCCAAAACCATCCTGAGCCCCTCAGGACCCCAACTAAATTTACCAACACATCATAAATGATTATTCAAACTTAGTTGCACTCTCAAAACACCAAAACTAACATCAAAACACCAAATTTACATCTGATTCAAGCCTAAGAACTTTGAAATTTCTAAAATCCACCAACGATGCCGAAATTATCCAAAACAACTCCGATTGACCTGAAATTTTGCAGACTTATCCAGAACGATATTACGAACTTGTTCCAACTGTCAGAATTCCATTCCGACCCCGATAACCTATTTTCCTCTGCAGACCAGAAATCGCAAAAACTAACTTTCGCCAATTCAAGCCTAATTCTACACCGGACATCACAAAAATATTCCGAAAACACTCTTAAGTCCCAATCACCTAACGAAGCTCTCCGACTCATAAAATCCGAATTCCGAGGTCATTCCCCAATAAGTCAACCCTCAGTTGAATTTTCCCATTTTAAGGTTATTCTTAAAGACTAAGTTACAGAATTCTCATTTAACCATTATGATTTCAAGCCTATCGACTCTAACACATCAATAATAGAACAACCTTCCATGACAAGCCAATGACAGCGATAAAAATGCAAGTTCTATGTAATGATAGACCGGATCGTTACACATTCCCTATGAACAATATATCATCAACATACAACATTAAGAATATAATTGTGCTCCCACTAACCTTTTTGTACACACAAGGTTCTTCTTCACATCTAACAAAATTTAACTCTTCAATGGTCTTGTTAAAGTGAATATCCAATATAGGTTTTATATCCTTTGAAGGTTAAACTAAAGTCCATACTTTTTTTTTCTTCATGTATTCCATTTCCGATGTCATGGCTTTTTGCAATTTCTTATAGTCAGAACCTTGTATCACCTCTTCATAGGTCTTAGGTCCATCATCATTATGATCAACCTTATTTGAAACATCATCTTGTACCATTAGATTCAATTTAGTTGGTACATGATGTTCTTGTATAGACCTTCTAGAGGTGCTTGTACAATTTGTTCACCTTGTGTTGGATTTGGTTGTTGTTCAATTTAGTTTGGAACTGGTTCGAAAACCTTTTCTTGAACTTCAACCGTTGAAGATGTCAACTTCCTTGGTAACTTCAAAACATCCAATAAAGGTTCTTCAACTTGGGTCTCATGATCTTGATTTTGTGTTGATTCATTAGTTTCTTGAACTTCATCAAGTTCTGTTTCTCCATTATAATTTCCGTCTAAAAGAAATTCCCTTTCCAGAAAGGTTGCTCCTCTTTCCACAAACACTTTATGGTCAGAAGGATGATAGTAATAATATCCCATTATTTCCTTGGGATACCCAATGAACCTACACTTATCAAATCTTGAGTCAAGTTTATCAGACTGTAGTCTCTTAACATAAGCTGGACAACCCCAAACTTTAATGTGTTTGAGGTTAGGCTTACGTCCTTTCCATATCTCATATGGTGTTGCAGAGACTGACTTAGTGGTAACTTTATTAAGTAAGTATGTTGCTGCTTCCAAAGCATATCCCCATAAATTAATTGGAAGATCAGTGAACCCCAACATAGATCTCACCATATCTAATAAGACTCGATTTCTCCTTCACACACACCATTGTGTTTTGGTGTTTCTGGAGGTGTCCACTGTGAGAGAATCTCATTCTCTTTGATAATTCTAATAAAATCTTCACTAAGATATTCTCCACCTCTATCAGACCTTAGTACTTTGATACTTTTACCAGTCTGTTTCACAACTTCACTACGGAACCTTTTTAACATTTCAAAAGATTCAGATTAATGTTTCATAAGATACATAAATCCATATCTTGACATATCATCAGTGAAGGTGATGAATTAAGAATATCCACCTCTCGCTTGAATTTTTATGGGCCCACAAACATCTGTATGAATTAGTCCCAATAATTCAGAAGCTCTTTCTCCACTTTCAGTAAATGGAGATTTGGTCATTTTTCCTTGGAGACAAGATTCACAAGTTGGATATGATTCAAAATCATATTTGTTAAGGTACCTTTCCTTATATAACTTGTTAATTCTTTTCTCTCCAATATGACCAAGCCTACAATGCCAAGGTATGTATGATTTACTTGATCATCTCTTTTCCTCTTAAGACTTGAAACATACTTAATCGAATTAGCATTCACATTAGGTAAGACATAAACATCATGTTGAAGATAGCCATTCACATATAAATTATCACCATAATAAATAGAGCAAACAACATTGCCTATGTTAATGCAAAAACCAACTGAAATTATGTTCGAAACAAATATAGGAACATAATAACAACCATCCTACATAAAAACTTTGCTCGTAGGCATTATTAAGGAAATTGATCCTACAGCTTCAGCCGCAACTTTTTGCACCATTTCCAACTTGTAGATTAACTTCTCCTTTCTTTAGCCTCCTACTTATCTTGAACCCTTGCAACATATTGCAGATGTTATAACCACTGCCAGTATCTAATACCCACAGTGAAGAATTAGTAGTAGCTAAAGACACCTTGAAAATATTTTTCATTAATGTCTCACCTTGTTTCTTGTCCTTTAGAGTTGCAAGATACTCCTTGCAATTTCTCTTCCAATGCCCTTTCTTCTTACAGTGAAAACATTCAGCATTGTATATTGACTGCAAGATCAAATCTTCTGAAAGCTCTTTACAAGCTTGTACCCCAACTTCTCCTGTTCTTTGGTAAGAACAATCATATGATTGACAAAGGGTCCAACTGGAGAGTTTCCAATGTCCAACTGCGTATCAACCATCTTCTTAAGATATTCAATGATTGCAGTTGGATCCATATTCTGATGTTTCCTCTGGAGTTCAGAACTCGTAGAAGCGAGAATGATGTGTTTAATAGCAAGGCATACTTCCAAGTGTTTCTGATAAACCTTGGTGCCTTGAACATCTTTCTCTGGTGGGATTATTGCAGGCTTATCAATCACATCAATGAGCATTTCATGCATGAGAACAATTCTCAAATTTCTATACCAGTCATCAAAGTTTGGTCCTACCAGCTTGTTGGTCTCAAGTATTTCACGCAGTGATATGACAGACATATTGAGAAATCTAAAATATAGAAAAGAAAAGGCAATAATATAAGAACATATGCATATATCATGAAGACATGGACTTTTATCTAAATGATATTTTCACTACTTATTTTAAACCATTTACCCTCATTATAGTTTACGAAATCTTTATTTTTGTTAGTGGAGTAATGGATCCCTTTAGCAGTATGTATGAGCCCCTTGGAAGTCAAGTCGTTTCTCACATATACTTTAAAGGTAGGTACTCTTACCAATTGTATCCGCATACAATTTCTTTAAATAGCTCTATGCCAAATAGTCCCCTGGTAGTCAGGTCGATCCTATTGGCATAGTTGAGTTCAATTATCATGATATCAAAGAACTTATTAAATTCTATACTCCCCGGGTTGTCCAAGCGTCTAGTATAAAATTGAATAATTCTTTCAATCCATGCATCTAATGCAATAAATAATTTTAACATATTCTCGAACTATAGGTCTCCTGGTAGTCAGGCCGATCCTTATAAAAAAGAAATAAGTAAAATTATTTACTATAATGGATAGGTCTATAATAAAATATCTTATATTTATTATTTAAGAACTCAAATTTTAATAGGAGGGAATTGTTATTAAACAACTTTTAATAACATGAAGATCAAATCTTTTATAAAATATGGATTTAGTTCAAGTTGTTTACATGCTTAGTCCTAAACTAATTTATCACATGTAATAAATAATTCAAAATTATATAACGAACAAGCATGTGACACAAAAACAAATTAATCATTCTTCTAACATGTTTATCTTATATATCACAAAAAAATAATCCATGCCAGAATATTATTATTAATTAACATCTCATGAACTAATAACAATTAAAATAACAGTAGAATCCAATAACCTATTATAGATACCCGTCGTATCTAATACAAAAATTTCAAATTAAAGTTATGAACTATCTCAATAGTTAACTTATATGTATATATGTTTTATTCAAAATAAAATAATATAAATACATATGTATTCAAACGATTTGACTATTGCACATGACAAAAGTATTATGGTTTGAACTCTTCAAATATAATCTTAAAATATTTCATAAATAAATTTTAGACACAATAAACCACGGCTCTGATACCACCGAAGGATTGCGTATTAGATGTTCGTAACATGCAGCGGAAGATAATAATAATCTTAGGCATAACTTTTCGTGTTTAAAATTTATTTACATGTCAAAGATCGGATCTAAGACGTACCTGGTGAAGAAAGTCTCGTTTCAAAAAATTTTCGATAGTGCGAAGACTCTATGTGTATCTACACCGAGACCGACCCTTGTTGTCAACTCTTTGATCAATGAAACCCGCGAACAAATTGAACAAAATATTGTGCTGAAATTTTTCTCAAAAATCTCAACTCAATGTTAGAAGAACAAGAAACACTTTTCTTGTAATTGTATTTTCTCTTGGCTTGTGTTGCACTTTCACTTTTACAAAGTGATTTTTCTTCTCAAGAATTGCTTATGGCAAATATTTTCCATCACTCTTTATATAACATAACCTATAAACTTTATTCCTATTTGGTTGAGGTAATGATTTACTTGGGATAAAGTTTAATACAAAATAAACTTCACGGAACATTATATGGAAAACTTTGAGATTCCAATTATGATTAACGTGACTGATCTTTATGGACTTTCCATAAGTCCAATTCCTAATTGGACGTTCTCAAGAACTACTGAATACTTTTCCTATTAAAAGAATTCGAATTCGACAGAGACTTGTTCACGTTGCCGACGTCTCTTTTTCAATCCAATACCAAATTGGATTTACATAATACGACTACTGCTATTTATATACATTACTTAAATAAATAATAATTATATATCACATATATATTTCAACCAAGAGATCTAATTTCATTTTCTATTCCAAATAGAAAACTTCAATTTGTTCACAATATTAATCATATCATCTGTGCTAGCAAAGAATATAATAATATTTCATTTGGACTAATAATTTAAATTTATTCGACTAATTAAATTCTTTAGTTTAATTATCAAATAATAAAATAATTAATCCTTTAGCAAAGATCAGAACACTAGTTAGTGTGCGACCCTATAGGTTCAATACTAAACCGGTAGTAAATTGATCACATCAATATACTAATCAAGGGTGGCGTCTAGCAACACTCCTTAACGGCCGGATAGAATGAAGTATTCAATTTACTCTCAAGAACCAGTAGAAAAATAATGTAGTAATTCCTTCTGTCCTTATAGCTCTGGATCGCCCTAAGATATGGTTTAACTATCAAATCCTAATCGGCGACCAACTATGTGTTCATGTCAAATATAATCGACCATTGAATGACCTAAGAAACTCATTTCTTCTTTCATTCAATTTCCCTGGCCAAGGTCTTAGTTTGGTCGTTTATAATTCATGACAACATGGAGCTTAAACTCATTACCAAGAGTTGACAGATTTCATCTTGATCAATCACTAATTTTACAAGTATTTAACCGTACCCAATATCCTTTCAACTATCGCCCTAGGGCCATAGGTGTCTGGTATCAAAGCACAATAAATAACTTATCAATTACTGTGACGATCTCAGGTCAAAGGAAACTCTTACATCACATTCTTCAAGAGAATATCCTATTGACAGTTTATGGTAATTCTAACCATTAGGAATTATCCAATGAGTTGTTTCAATGATCATATCTCTATATGCACCATCTATCTATGTGATTTAGTTAATGAGATCAACTAATCTTTATCCAATAAAGACGATCACATAAATATTGATCTAACCGGATTACTAATGTCCAAATTAATAATCCTACGATCAAGAACAAAAGTTAGATTAAATTATAAGAAACTTTACTCTTATTGTCATGATCTCCGTCACGATGACAAGCCTCAAAATTTAATCAAGAACCTTATCAAATTAATCAAGCAATTAATAATAATGATAAAAAAATATCAGATGCCATATATTTTTATATCAATATTCAGAAAAATATGTTCAAATCATCAAATATGATATTGAATCTAGGGTATATATAATATATTCCTAACAGTTTTCTCTGAAGAAATCATCTCCGACGATTTTATTATGCTCTCTTTCTTTACTACTACAATGAAACTTGAAATTTCTTCTAAACCCAACCACAATTCCCTTACCATTCTTGATGGGAACAATACCTGTTTGGGCTTTCCATGTCCCGTTGGCGCAAGTTCGACGAACCCTTGTATGCTCGCTCTTCTGCTTCTTCAACCGAGTAAAAAAATAGCCAACTTTCTCTTGAGAATTAGAATTAGCTCCAAATATCTCCCATGGTCGTTGCTCTCCATAGATATCGGCAGNCCAAATATCTCCCATGGTGGTTGGTCTCCATAGATATCGGCAAGTTGGAAATTAGGGCATTCACTCGGCAAAGGCTCGCCCTTTAGGAACCTTTTCAGAAAGTTGATCATCTCAGCTTCAGTTGGGTGAAACCGAACACCCATAATATGCTGGCGTGCAGCTGGTAGCGTCGACATTAACGCAAGAATGAGACAAGTAACTGCCGCAAAACCCAGATTTGATTCCTTTGAGGCTTATGCTTATGTTCATTCCTACTCAATCTTACGCGTCGCGAAGCGCTTGCTATGGATCGGAAATTTGAGGAATGAAAATAGTGCTGTGAATATAATTCGAGATGCTTCCATATGTAATTGGTCGTGGTTGTTGTTATGGCCCTACAAAAGAATAATATGTTGTTTCAGCTCAGCAACTGTATTTATGGGAGCCTTAAAGTTCGAAGACAAGAACTACTCTTTCTCTCAAAATTCGAAGACAAGAACAATGAAAGTAAACCCTAAACGAATGGCTTGGAAGCTAACTAACGTGAATGCTTAGTGGACTATTTATAGATATCATATCAGGTTATAAATTCCAATAGAGAAAATTTAGGAAACAAATTTACGCAACCTTGGGACTCAAGTTACTTTCTTTCCCTGAATTTTATATTTCCTAAATTGTTTACTCTTGAACTAACTTTACGGGAAATTCATAAAAAGAAAAACAAGAACTAACTTAATACTCGATGTTTTAAGACAAGAATATGATAAATAGCCTCCTTACCTTTTCGATTTATCATTTTCGTTTTATTTATTTTAGTAACTAATTTCATTCGTTGAATAGAAAATTTAAAAAATGTTCTTGGGAAGGTTAAGCTTGAGACTCAAGTTGCTTTCTTTCCTTAAAACCATTCCTAAGTTTTTTCACATTATAATTGACTAATTAACGGGTGATTTTAAAGGTAGAAACTAAAAAGATACTAGTTTCCAATTACTTTTTTTCTTCATTTATAATTTATTTGATTTTTCTAGCTCCGTTCATTCAATAGGAAATTTCTAGTTAACAGTGTTTTGTAAGTTATTTTCTTACGTGTATGTGGCCCAATAGATTTAAGGTCCATAATTAATATTTAATTATGATCAAATCTTATCTGTCCAATCGGTTACTTGATATATAAACGTACCGGATTAAATGAGAACCTCTATAAATTGGTCCTCTCCCCACCCATTAGGGTTACTATATTTTATTTCTTTCTCGTATCACTAAAGGCGGCGGTAACATAAATCTAGGGCAAGGGGCAAGAAACCAACTTACCAATTAACGCTTTCACTTCACGATGATGGCTTACGATTCAGGTACATTTTCTATGACGATTATATATAAGATTATCATATTCAAGATTCTGGTATGAATTAGTGTTTATGCTTACATGTGGTATCATAAGCCTGGATTACTTGAACCGTTAATATTCATTAAAAATAATAAAATTTTGCGAATGAGTTGCTGTTTGAACGTGGAAATCGAATGTATCAATGGATAATAAATTAATGGGAAAAGAATCAAATAGTTTGCAATTCTTTTATCTTACTTTTTGCTTTGCTTTCCCGCTGTTGGCCGTAAATTTCGGCTTCAATTTGAAGAAATTAAACCAGAATTTGAAAGTTGGTGCAATTAAGGCTAACTACTTATGATCATGATAATTGGCTAATAAAGAAGGAAAGTGTCCGACTCCAGTTCGCCCTTCGTGAATATGTCGTGACGGCACCTAGTCCCTATGACTAGGTAAGCCTAACAATGCGGAATAACAACAAAATTACGGAAATAAGTAAAATAAAGAAAGTTGAACACTCTAAGAGAAGACTGTATATAAACGCCACTTGGCATATACAACTCAAAACAATATGGTAATCTACAACATCACCCCAAAACCCGGAAACTCACGGGAACCACAGGCTAACAGAATCTAATACATTGCTCTAACTCCAGAATATCTATACAACTGCAAGGAAGGATAAACCTTTCAGAAAAAAGCTGGAATAAGATAGAGACTCCTGGTCTGCGGACGCGGCAGATGTACCTCGAAGTCTCTGATGTATCTCTCAACCTCGGGGATAGTGCGCCTGGTGGAGGTACCTGGATCTGCACATGAAAAACATGCGCAGGAAAGGGCATGAATAGACCACTGCGGTTCTCAGTAAGTGCCAAGCCTAACCTCGGTCGGGTAGTGACGAGGAAGGTCAGGGCCCTACTGAGGTCAAAAAATATAATAGGAATTTACAGTATGAAAACAGGCGGTAATAATGAGTACAACAGTGAAATAAGACATGTCAAACAAGGCAGTAACTAAACACAAGAACAGAGAAAACCCGAAATATGTGCAGCATAATAGCAATGGTAACAATGAGGATCTCCCATGATACCGTCATGTAGTCCTTTTCTCAAATGTCTGGTGGATCTCCTGGGATTCCGTCCCGTAGTCCATCATATGTATATCCGAAGGATCTCCAGGGATACCGTCCCGTAGTCCATCATATGTATATCCGAAGGATCTTCCGGGATACCGTCCCGTAGTCCATCATATGTATATTCGAAGGATCTTCCGGGATACCGTCCCGTAGTCCTAATATCAGTATGCAGGGGGATCTCCCGGGATACCATCCCGTAGTCCCAAAGTAAATAAGCAGGGGGATCTCCCGGGATACCGTCCCGTAGTCCCAAAGTAAATATGCAGGGGATCTCCCGGGATACCGTCCCGTAGTCCCAAAGTAAATATGCAGCCACAACAAGAAGACGTCCAGATTTAGAGTGCAAAAATACAAGGCAACAAGTAATTCTAGCCTAACACACTTCACGTAGTACAATTAAAGCAATTTAAGCAAATAGGCAATTTGGGGCCACTACGCATAATTTTCTAAGCTAACATAGACTATGGTCGGAATTAAAATAAAACATGTAAGAAAGAAATTCGGTCTAAATATTTAAAGTAAAATCGAATTTTTCAAAAATTAGCACAAGTACGCGCTCGTCACCTCACGTAAAGGCATTCAATTACCAATTATCATATCCTAAGGGGAAAGGTCCCCCATACAAAGTTAGACAAGCCACTTACCTCGAACCGGCTCAAAATCAACTTGAAACCACACGTTTTTCACGAGTATCAAACTCCAAATGGACCAAATCTATACAATTCAATTACACATCGTAAATAACATCTCATGCAACTGATCATACTGTTTAATTCAAGCTAAGACGTGAAATTATGTAAAATGACCAAAATGCCCCTCGGGCCCACGATTCGGAATCGGCTAAAAGTTATATTTTCCGGACACCCATTCACTCACAAACTCATTTAACCAGAAACAATCGAAATCCGATGCCAAAAACCCCACAATTTTCCGGAAATTTTGGATTTGGGAAAATCTCTTCCCTTCCTATAGTTTTCCCCCCATTTTTGATAATTAAACTAAAGAAATCAACGTGAATTAATGGTCTAACAATGTATTAGGATTAGAAAACTTTACCTATGATCCTTCTCTTCAAAACCCACTGAAAATCGCCAATTCCCGAGCTCTTAAACGATTCTTTTAGACTTATGAAATAAACCCTCGGATTTTTGGAATAAAACACATAGGGATCTCGCACATGCGGTCCCGATCACCGCACCTGCATTATAGCACCTGCTGAAAATGCATCGCAGGTGCGAAATTCACTAAAGATGCACTCGGGCCGCACCTGCGGTTGTTTGGTCGCGCCTGCGGTCCCGCACCTACGGAACTCAGGTCGCACCTGCGACCACTAGTCAATCACCCCTTTATCGCACCTGCGACAAAGCCCCATGCGCCTGCGAGTCCACACCTGCAGAAAAACCTTCGCAGGTGCGAAGACTCCAGAAGAGCCTGGTTCAGCAGCAACAAATTTCCCATATTCCACCTGATAAGCGTCCGAAACAACCCCGAGGCCCCCGGGACCTCAACCAAAACCACCAACCAACCCTATCACCTCATTTGAACAAGGTCGACCCTTAAAAACACATCTCTTAACATAAAAATCATCGATTATGCATAGGTTCAAGCTTAGAAACTTAGGAAAATTCAAAAATTCACATCTGACGCCGAAACACGTCTAAACTTATCCGAATGACCTTAAATTTTGCAAACACATCCCAAATGGCATGACGGAACTACTGTAACTTCCGGACTTCTATTCCGACCCTCAGATCAAAAATTCACTATCGGACCGGAAACTCCTAAAATTCAAACTTCGACATTTCAAGCCTAAGTGAGCTACGGACTTCCAAAATACATTCCGAATACGCTCCCAACCCCGAAATCACCTAGCGGAGCTAACAAAATCATCGAATTTCCATTTCGAGGCCATCTTCACACTGCTCCGACTACGGGCAATTTTCTAAAAGTTAAGCTCTTATCTAGGGACTAAATATCCCAAAACTCTCCGAAACTTAAAAACGAACGTCCCGGCAATTCAATTAAGCAGAAATAGACTTGGGGAAAACAGTTAACAGGGGATCGGGGCATTAATTCTTAAGACGACCGACTGGGTCGTCACATCCTCCTACACTTAAAAATTTGTTCGTCCTCGAACGATCATAAAGACATACCTGAAGCAGTGAAAAGATGAGGGTAACTGCTGCGCATATCCTGCTCGGTCTCCCAGGTCGCCTCCTCGGCCGGCTGACCCTGCCACTGAACCTTTACTGAAGCAATGTTCTTCGACCTGAGCTTTTTGACCTGCCTGTCCAATATAGCTACAGGCTCTTCAACATATGATAGATCCTTGTCCAAATGGACTGATCTGAAATCCAAGACATGGGACGGGTCACCGTGACACCTCCAGAGCATTGAAACATGAAATATCGGATGAACTCCTGCCAAGCTAGGAGGTAAGGCAAGCTCATAAGCAACCTCCCCAACACGCCTCAATAACTCGAAAGGGCCAATAAACCTCGGACTCAACTTCCCTTTCTTCCCAAATCTCATAACGCCCTTCATAGGCAAAACTCGAAGCAGAACCCGCTCTTCGACCATATATGAAACATCACGAACCTTTCGGTCCGTGTAACTCTTCTGTCTGGATTGGGCTGTACGGAGTCTATCCTGAATCACCTTGACCTTCTCCAATGCATCCTGAACCAACTCTGTGCCTAATAGCCTGGCCTCGCCCGGCTCAAACCAACCCATCGGAGATCTGCACCTCCTACCATATAAAGCCTCATACGGCATCTGAATGCTGGATTGATAACTATTGTTGTAAGAAAACTCCGCCAATGGCAAGAACTGATCCCATGACTCTCCAAACTCAATCACACACGCACGGAGCATATCCTCAAGAATCTGAATAGTGCGCTCGGGTTGTCCGTCTGTTTGGGGGTGAAATGTTGTGCTCAACTCCACCCTGGTACCTAACTCCTGCTGAACGGCTCTCCAGAACCGTGAAGTGAACTAAGTACCTCTGTCTGAAATAATAGAAACTGGAATACCATGCAGACGAACGATCTCCCGAATATATATCTCCGCCAACCGCTCCGATGAATAAGTAGTCAGTGCCGGAAAGAAATAAGCTGATTTGGTGAGCCGATCCACAATCACCCAAATAGCATCATGCTTCCTCAAATTCCGAGGGATTCCAACCACAAAGTCCATGGTGATCCTCTCCCACTTCCACTCTGGAAGCTCAATCTGCTGAAGTAACCCTCCCGGTCTCTGATGCTCATATTTGACCTGCTGACAATTGAGGCACTTGGCTACAAACTCTGCTATATCCTTCTTCATTATTCGCTACCAATAGTGCTACCTCAAATCCTAATACATCTTCACAGTACCCGAATGGATAGAATATCGCGAACTATGGGCCTCTTCCAAAATCAACTACCGAAACCCATCAACATTGGGCACACAAATTCGGCCCTGCATCCTCAATAACCCATCATCTATAATGGTCACATCTCTGGCATCACCGTGCTGGACCGTGTCCCTGAGGACAAGGAAATGAGGATCATCATACTGTCGCTCCCTGATACGGTCGAATAAGGAAGACCGAGAAAACACACAAGCTAATAACCGGCAAGGCTTAGAAAGATCCAATATCACGAACTGACTGGATAAGGACTGAACATCTAAGGATAAAGGCCTCACAGCTGCATGAAGGTATGCCAAACTCCCTAAACTCTCCGCTCGGCGACTCAAAGCGTCGGCCACCACATTGACCTTCCCTGGGTGGTATAATATAGTGATGTCATAGTCCTTTAGCAACTCTAACCATCTACGCTAGCGCAAATTTAGATCCTTCTGCCTGAATATGTGCTGCAAACTCCGGTGGTCAGTATAAATCTCACAAGGCACACCGTACAAATAATGACGCCAGATCTTCAAGGCATGAACAATGGCAGCTAACTCAAGGTCATGGATAGGGTAATTTTTCTCATGTATCTTCAACTGTCTGGACGCGTAGGAAATCACCCTACCGTCCTGCATCAACACCGCTCCAAGGCCAACTCGCAAGGCATCACAATAAATTGTATAAGACCCCGAACCAGTATGCAATATCAAGATTGAGGATGTAGTCAAAGCTGTCTTGAGCTTCTGAAAGCTCGCCTCACACTCCTCTATCCACTGAAATGGAGCACCCTTCTAGGTCAATCTAGTCATAGGGGCTGCAATCGATGAAAATCCCTCCACAAAACGACGGTAGTAACCCCCCAAGCCAAGGAAACTACGAATCTCTGTAACTGAGGACGGCCTGGGCCAACTCTGCATGGCCTGTACCTTCTTCGGATCCAATCGAATGCCCTCACTCGATACCACGTGGCCTAAGATTGCCACAGAACTCAACCAGAACTCACATTTTGAGAACTTTGCATACAACTTCTTCTCTCTCAAGGTCTGAAGCACTGACCTCAGGTGCTGCTCATGATCTTCCCGACTCCGGGAGTAAACAAGAATATCATCTATGAAAATAATGACGAACGAGTCGAGATATGGCCTGAACACACTGTGCATCAAATGCATAAATGTTGCGGGGGCATTAGTCAGCCCGAATGACATAACTAGAAACTCATAATGGCCATACCGAGTCCTGAAAGCAGTCTTCGGGATATCCGGCTCCCGAATCTTCAACTGATGGTAACCTGAGCGCAAATCAATCTTAGAAAATACATGTGCGCCCTGAAGATGGTCAAATAGATCATCAATACGAGGCAAGGGATAATGATTCTTTACTGTAACCCTATTCAACTGGCGATAATCAATACACATGCGCATAGAACCATCTTTCTTTTTCACAAATAAGACAGGAGCACCCTAAGGTGAAACACTGGGTCGAATAAAAACCTTATCAAGCAATTCTTGTAAGTGATCCTTCAACTCAGGAGAAGCCATACGGTAAGGAGGAATGGAAATGGGTTGAGTTCCCGGCAATAAATCAATGCCAAAATCAATGTTTCTATCGGGCGGCATGCCCGGAAGATCAGCTGGAAACACATCGGGATAATCCCGTACCACTGAAACTGAATCAACAGAAGGGGTATCAACACTGACATCTCTCACATAAGCCAAATACGCGGCACACCCCTTCTCAACCATACGCTGAGCTCTAAGAAAAGAGATAACTCTATTGGGAGTGTGATATAAAGTACCACTCCACTCAACACGCGGAATACCTGGCATAGCCAGCGTCACGGTCTTAGCGTGACAATCAAGAATAGCATAATGGGGAGACAACCAGTCCATGCCCAAGATAATATCAAAATCCACCATATCGAGTAACAATAAATATGCACTGGTCTCAAAACCACGAATAGTAACCAAACACGACCAATAAACGCGGTCCACAACAAGAGAATCTCCCACAGGAGTAGAAACATTTATATACCCAAATACGGAGCAAAATAAGAAGACACATAAGAGTACTTGGAGCCTGGATCGAATAGAACCGATGCATCTCTGTGATAAACCAGTATAATACTAGCGATGACAAAATCGGAGGCAACAGCCTTGGTACGAGCAGGAATAGCATAATATCTGGCCTGGCCTCCCCATCGAGAGCGAACTCTACCTCCCCGACCTCCGCCTCTGGCTGGCTGGGCATATGGGGTAGCAGCTGGAGCTGTGATCATGGCATGAGAACTCTGCTGAGCACGCTGTGGCTGAAAAGTCTGTGAAGATGCACCCCTACCAAGTCTGGGGCAGTCCCTAAACCATATGGCGTGTATCACCAAACTCGAAACAAGCTCTGGTAGGACGTGGTGGCTGTGACTGGCTAGGGCCAGGTCTACTAGACTGACCTCTGAAAGCACCTCGCGTAGGAGGCGCGCTAGAAACTGGAGCTGCATAGTAAGGCTCTTGAGGCCTGGGTGGAGCTGGGGTACCGCTGGCTGCTGGAAGAGCTGAATGAACTGGGCGGACCATATAACCCCTACCATGACAACCTGTTTCTGGGGTACGGGCACCAGAGTAGTGGACCGACTTTCGAGACCTCTTGGCCTCTCTCTCCTCTCGCTCCCTAGCGAGCATACCCTCGATCCTCCTAGCAATGCTCACTACCTGCTGATAAGGAATGTCCATCTCCAACTCTAAAGCCATGCTAGATCTGGTGGGTGGGATAAGACCCTCAATGAACCGGCGAACCCTCTCGCGTACAGTAGTAACCAAAACCGGTGCATGCCTAGCCAAACTGGTGTAACAGATAGCATACTCTGAAACTGTCATGGCGCCCTGACACAAATGCTCAAACTCTACGCGTCATGCGTCCCTGAGGCTCTGAGGCACAAACTCCCCCAGGAACATTTCTGAGAACTGGGTCCAGGTCAGTGAAGCAGCCTCTTGCGGACTGTCTAACTCATAGGTGCGCCACCAATCATAGGCGGCTCCGCGAAGCTGGAAGGTAGTAAAGGAAACACCACTAGATTCGGCTATGCCCATAGTGCGAAGAATACGGTGACACTCCTCTAGAAATCCCAAGGCATCATCTGATGCTAGCCCACTGAATACCGAAGGGTCATACTTCTTGAACCTCTCAAGTCTCCGTTGCTTGTCCTCTGAAGAAGCTGACCCTTCCACGGGCTGAGCTGGAACTACAGGCGGTACAGGAATGGTCTCTAGGACCTGCTCCACATGCACTCGCTGCTCAGGAGTGTGTGCAGCGGGAGTCTGTGCTCCTCCCCCGGCCTGAGATGTGGCTGCAGCAAGGGGAAGCAACCCTTCCTGAGCCAGAGTGGTGTACATGGACATGAACTGAGCTAATGTCTCCTGAAGAGCTGGAGTAGTAGTGGCACTAGGCATGGCAGGTGTCTGGACCTCAGCTGGATCTGCTGGTGGTACCTCGGCGGCAGCTCGCGCAGGTGCTCTCGCTGCACCACGTGCGCGTCCTCGGCCTCTACCCCTGCCCCGGCCTCTAGCGACTGCTGTAGGGGACACGGGTGCCTGATCGTCCCGAGTAGCACGTGTCCTCACCATCTGTGAGAGAATAGAAAACAGAGGTTTAGAATTTATGTCAAAAGATATTACACGACAAGGAATTCAATGAAGTGAAGATTTTTCCTAATCAGTTACATAGCCTCTCGTAGATAAGTACAGACGTCTCCGTACCGATCAGCGAGACTATAATAAGCCGACCTGTGTTTCGTGACTCCTATGAACCTAGAGCTCTGATACCAACTTGTCACGACCCCAGTTCGCCCTCCGTAAACATGTCGTGACTGCACCTAGTCCCTATGACTAGGTAATCCTAACAATGCGGTATAACAACAAAATTGCGGAAATAAGTAAAATAAAGAAAGCTGAACACTCTAAGAGAAGACTGTATATAAACGCCACTTGGCATATACAACTCAAAACAATACGGTAATCTACAACATCACCCCAAAACCCGAAAAACTCACGGGTACCACAGGCTAACAGAATCTAATACATTGCTCTAACTCCAGAATATCTATACAACTGTAAGGAAGGATAAGCTTTTCACAAAAAAGCTAGAATAAGATAGAGAATCCTGGTCTGCGGACGCGGAAGATGTACCTCGAAGTCTCTATTGTATCTCTCAACCTCGGGGATAGTGCGCCTGAGTGGAGGTACCTGGATCTGCACATGCAAAATATGCGCAGGAAAGGGCATGAGTACACCACAACGATACTCAGTAAGTGCCAAGCCTAACCTCGGTCGGGTAGTGATGAGGAAGGTCAGGGCCCTACTGAGGTCAAACAATATAATAGGAATTTACAGTATGAAAACAGGCGGTAATAATGAGTACAACAGTGAAATAAGACAGGTCAAACAAGGCAATAACTAAACACAAGAATAGAGAAAACCCGAAATATATGCAGCATAATAGCAATGGTAACAATGAGGATCTCCCAAGATACCGTCTTGTAGTCCTTTTCTCAACTGTCTGGTGGATATCCCGGGATACCGTCTTGTAGTCCATCATATGTATATCCGAAGGATCTCCCGGGATACCGTCTCATAGTCCATCATATGTATATCCGAAGGATCTTCCAGGATACCGTCCTATAGTCCATCATATGTATATTCGAAGGATCTTCCGGGATACCGTCCCATAGTCCATCATATGTATATCCAAAGGATCTTCCGGGATACCGTCCCGTAGTCCATCATATGTATATCCGAAGGATCTTCCGGGATACCGTCCCGTAGTCCATCATATGTATATCCGAAGGATCTTCCTAAATACCGTCTCGTAATCCTAATATCAGTATGCAGGGGGATCTCCCGGGATACCGTCCCATAGTCCCAAAGTAAATAAGCAGGGGGATCTCCCGGGATACCGTCCCGTAGTCCCAAAGTAAATAAGCAGGGGGATCTCCCGGGATACCGTCCCGTAGTCCCAAAGTAAATATGCAGCCACAACAAGAAGACATCTAGATTTAGAGTGAGGCAACAAGTAATTCTAGCCTAACACGCTTCACGTAGTACAATTAAAGCAATTTAAGTAAATAAGCAATTTGGGGCCACTAGGCATGATTTTCTAAGCTAACATAGACTATGGTCGCAATTAAAATAAAACATGTAAGAAAGAAATTCGGTCTAAATATTTAAAGTAAACGGAATTTTTCAACAATTAGCACAAGTACGCGCTCGTCACCTCACGTACAAGGCATTCAATTACCAAATATCACATCCTAAGGGGAAAGGTCCCCCACACAAAGTTAGACAAGCCACTTACTTCGAACCGGCTCAAAATCAACTTGAAACCACACGTTTGCCACGAGTATCCGACTCCAAATGGCCCAAATCTATACAATTCAATTACACTTCGTACATAACATCTCATGCAACTGATCATACTGTTTAATTCAAGCTAAGGCGTGAAATTATGTAAAATGACCAAAATGACCCTCGGGACCACGACTCAGAATCGGGTAAAAATTATATTTATCAGGACACCCATTCAGTTACGAACTCATTTACCAGAAACAATCGAAATCTGATGCCAAAAACCTCACAATTTCCCGGAAATTTCGGATTTGGAAAAATCTCTTCCCTTCCTATGGTTTTTCCCCCATTTTTGATAATTAAACTAAAGAAATCAACGGGAATTAATGGTCTAACAATGAATTAGAATTAGAAAACGTTACCTATGATCCTTCTCTTCAAAACCCACTGAAAATCACCAATTCTCGAGCTCTTACACGATTTTTTTTGGACTTATGAAATAAACCCTCGGATTTTTGGAATAAAACACACAGGGATCTCGCACCTACGGTCTAGATCACCGCACCAGTGGAAAAAGCATCGCAGGTGCGAAATTCACTAAAGATGCACTGGGGCCGCACCTGTGGTCGTTTGGTCGCGCCTGTGGTCCCGCACCTGCGGAACCCAGGTCGCACATGCGACCACTAGTCAATCACCCCTCTATTGCACCTGCGACCAAGACCCACGCGCCTACTAGTCCGCACCTACGGAAAAACCTTCGCAGGTGCGAAGACACCAGAATAGTCTGGTTTAGCAGCAGCAAATTTCCCATATTCCACCCGATAAGCATCCGAAACAACCCTGAGGTCCCCGGGACCTCAACTAAAACCACCAACCAACCCTAGCACCTCATTTGAACTAGGTAGAGCCTTAAAAACACGTCTCTTAACATAAAAATGATCGATTATGCATAGGTTCAAGCCTAGAAACTTAGGAAAATTCAAAAATTCCCATCCGACGCTGAAACACGTCTTAACTTATCCGAATGACCTCAAATTTTGCACACACATCCCAAATGACATGATGGAACTACTGCAACTTCCAGACTTCCATTCCGACCCTCGGATCAAAAGTTCACTATCGGACCGGAAACTCCAAAAATTCAAACTTCGGCATTTCAAGCCTAAATGAGCTACGGACTTCCAAAATATATTCCGAACACGCTCCCAACCCCGAAATCACCTAACGGAGCTAACGGAATCATCGGATTTCCATTCTGGGGCCGTCTTCACACTGCTCCGACTACGGGCAACTTTCCAACACTTAAGCTCATCTAGGGACTAAATATCCCAAAACTCTCCGAAACTTAAAATTGAACGTCCCGGCAATTCAATTAAGCAGAAATAGACTTGGAGAATACAGTTAACAGGGGATCGGGGTGTTAATTCTTAAAACGACCGACCGGATCGTCACAGAAAGTAACTAATGTTTGTACTGGAAATCTAAACCTGTGGGATTAAATTACTTTCGATGTTTGATACTTTAATACTTTAACCATGGATTCAGTGAATCACGCCCAGTAAACTTGTTCTTCTATATGTTCACATTCGCAAGTATCCTTGTCACTTTAGGTTTGGACTAGATCAACGTTGATTTATTAATATTCATAGTTTGTTAATGTTCTGGGCATAATAGTTTTTAGTGTATATGGACCATTAAGTAGATGAAATTGAGTTTCATCTTTGAAGTTACCAGACACATATTTTAAGATTGCACCTTGGCCCTGCAACAACAATTACATAGAAATCCCTCATAATGCATTTATCGTGATATGGTTCTTATATTATATTATGCAAAAAATTAATGTATATGTTTAAAGTTATATAGTTTGCTAGTCAACAAAGTGATCAAACTAGAATGTCTAAAATATTTACATGCATAAATATATTTTTTTTTTGTTATGTTCATTTTATTATGTGTGCATTTATATTTATATAACTTGTTAGTCACCAAAGTGGCCAAACTAATTTGTTTATGAAAATATGCATACATAAAATTATAATTTATCCATTAAATTAGTAAAATGCCTATAATTTAAAAATAGTTGATAATTTAATTTTCACTATTGCTAGAACTTAAGGATTTACGCAAAGGTGAATCAATTATTTTATGAATAGTGGATATGATAATATTCTAAGTCACATATATATTGTATGTCCAAAGATGACACATATATTTGGTTAAGAATATTTAATTACCTATTAAAGACTAAATGGTATTTAAATTATGATAGTGTGTCGTAGTATTTACCCATAGGAGAATTGCGATATGCTTTAATTGTTTTGTTGAATCCATATTGATTTGTGAGCATGTATTATCTATTTTGCAGCTATTCCTTTTCATTCGCATGCTTCGTCTGTTACTGTGTTCAACGGATTGGACTTCTCTGAATGGCGTGAACAAGTCAAGTTCCACTTAGGTGTGATGGATCTTGACTTGGTTCTGCTGAATGATAAGCTCGCTGCCATTTTTTATTCGAGCAGTGCGGATGAGAAGTCTTTCCATAAAGCATGGGAACTCTCTAACAGGCTAAGCCTTATGTTTATGCGAATGATTATTTCCAACAACATTAAGAGTATTATTCTACAAACAGAAAGTGCCATGGAATACCTGACGTTTGTGGAAGAACGTTTTCGTTTTGCAGATAAGTCTCTCACTGGTACATTAATGGATGAACTCACGACCATGAAGTTTGATGGATCGCGTAGTATGCAAAACCATATCATCGAGATGACTAACATTGCAGCAAGACTTCAGAACTTGGGGATGAAAGTGGATGACTCCTTCTTGGTTCAGTTTATTTTGAACTCGTTGCCTCCTGAGTATGGACCTTTTCAAATTAACTATAACACAATTAAGGATAAATGGAATGTTAGTTAATTGTCCAGTATGCTTACTCAGGAGGAGTCGAGAATTAAGAAACAAGAGAGTCATTCAATTAACCTCATGAGTTACGGAGCTGGTAAAGACTTAAAGAGACGGCTAACAAGTTCAAGAAGAAGAAAGCACTTGCTGAAGCTCCACGAGATGCTAACAAGGAACATAAGGCAGATACGTGTCGTTTCTATAACAAGGAAGGACACTATCAAAAAGATTGCCTGAAACGTAAAGCTTGGTTCGAAAAGAAAGGTACAATTAGTGCTTTTGTACGTTTCGAATCAAATTTAGTAGAAGTTCCTAATAATACTTGGTGGCTTGATTCTAGTGCAACTGCTCATGTATCTACTACGTTGCAGGGATTCCTTACGATCCAAACTATAAATCCAAATAAGGATTTCTTTTTCATGGGAAATTGTATGAAGGCTCCAATTGAAGGCATAAGGACTTATCGTTTGATCATGGAGACTGGATGTCACCTTGATATATTACAGACTCTTTATGTACCTTCAGTTTCTAGGAATTTGATTTCTCTTTCAAGACTTTATGTTTCTGGATTTTATTTAAAGTTTGGAAATGGATGTTTTAATTTATATAGGAATGCTATCTTTTATGGTTCTGGCTTTCTTAGTGATGGTTTATATAAATTGAAACTCGATATTGGTTTTTCTTAATCCCCTCTTACTGTTCAACATAATGTTGGAATTAAACGTAGTTCACTAGATGAAAGTTATGCTTACTTGTGGCATAGACATTTGGGTCATATATCCAAAGAAAGGTTAGAAATATTAGTAAAGAACGAGATTCTCCTGAACCTAAATTTTACTGATCTTACTATATGTTTGGATTGAATTAAGGTAAAGCAAATCAAGCATAGTAAGAAAGGTGCCACAAGAAGCACCCAACCCCTTGAAATTATACAGACCGATATTTGTGGACCCTTTGATGATCCATCTTTTGGTGGAGAGAAATATTTTATTACTTTTATTGATGATTTTTCACGTTATGGATACATCTATTTGCTGAAAGAAAAATCTCAAGCAGCAGATGCTCTCAAGGTGTTTGTTAATGAGGTTGAAAGGCAATTAGATAAAAGGGTGAAAATCGTTAGGTCAGATAGAGGTGGTGAATATTATGAAAAATATAATGAATCAGGACAATGTCCAGGTCAATTTGCAAAGTTCCTCGAGGGACATGGCATATGTGCACAATATACTACGCCAGGAACACCTCAACAAAATGGTGTTGCAGAAAGACGTAATCGAACACTTATGGATATGGTTAGGAGCATGATGAGTAATTCCTCATTACCCAAATTATTCTGGATGTATGCTCTTAAAACCGTTGTATATTTATTAAACAGGCTTCCTAGTAAGGCAGTTCCAAAGACCTCTTTTGAACTGTGGACAGGAAGGAAACCTAATTTAAGCCACCTGCATGTTTGGGGTTGCTCGACGAAAGCTAGAGTTTATAATCCACAAGAAAAGAAATTAGATTCTCGAACAATAAGTGGTAACTTTATTGGTTACCTAAAAAAATCTAAAGGGTATGTGTTTTACTGTCCAAACCATAGTTCAAGAATTGTCGAAACTGGTAATGCAAGATTCTTGAGAATGGTGAAGTTAGTGGGAGTGTTGAAAAGCAAAGTGTGGAATAAAAGAGGTGAGGGTCAATATTCTATTACCCACGAATGTGCCTACTTCAACACAAATACCAAATATAGCTCCGGTTGTTGAAGAACACTTTGACATCACCGAACAACATTTGGATGAAACACTTCATGAAGAAACTAACTCACAAATATCTAACACAAATGAACCACAAGAAATGCCATTAAGAAAATCTCAAAGAGTTATAAAATCGGCTATTTCGGATGATTACGTGGTTTATTCGCAAGAGTCAGATTTTTACATTGGTCTTAATAAGGACCCGATTTCATTTTCACAAGCCACAGAAAGTAATGAGTCTAAAAAATGGATTGATGCCATGAAGGAAGAGCTAAGATCTATGGAATATAATAAAGTCTGGATCTCGTTGAATTTCTAGAAAGTTCTAAGAGAATCGGGTGTAGATGGGTCTTTAAGACCAAACGCGATTCAAATGGCAATATTGAACGATATAAATCCAGACTTGTTGCCAAGGGTTATACTCAGAAAGGAGGCATTGATTATAAAGAGACCTTTTCACAGATCTCAAAGAAAGACTCGTTAAGAATTATTATGGCATTGGTGGCTCATTATGATTTAGAGTTACACCAAATGGATGTGAAAACTGCCTTTCTTAATGGAGATCTCGAGGAGGAAGTTTATATGGACCAACCAGAGGGTTTCGAAACTAAAGAAAAAAGTCAAATGGTGTGTAAACTGAAGAAGTCAATATATGGACTTAAACAAGCCTCACGACAATGGTATATAAAGTTTAATAATACCATAACATATTTTGGATTTGTGGAAAATACCGTTGATCGGTGTATATACCAAAAGATCAGTGGGAGAAAATTTATATTTTTAGTCCTATATGTTGATGATATTCTACTTGCTGCTAATAATTTAGGCATATTGCGTGAGACTAAAGATTTTCTCTCTAAGAATTTTGAAATGAAAGATATGGGTGAGGTATCCTATGTGATAGGAATAGAAATATTTTGTGATAGATTACAAGGATTATTGGGATTGTCTCAGAAAGGCTATATCAAAAGAGCTCTAGAGAGATTTAACATGTACAATTGTTCAGCAGGAATTGTTCCAATTCAAAACGGGGACGAATTTAGTCTCATGCAATGCCCTAAGAATGATGTAGAACGAAAAGAAACGGAATCTATTCCTTACTCTTCAATTGTTGGTAGTCTGATGTATGCTCAGACTTGTACAAGACAGGATATTAATTAGTTTTACGGTCGGAATGCTTGGAAGATATCAGAGTAACCCCGGAATTGATCACTAGAAAGCTGCAAAGAAAGTTTTGAGGTAGCTGAAAGGAACGAAGGATTACATGCTCATGTATAGGAGATCCAAGCATTTGGAAGTTGTTGGATACTCATATTCAGATTTCGCTGGATGTATTGACACTAGAAAATCCACTTCTGGTTATTTGTTCCAATTAGCTAAAGGAGCAATATCGTGGAAGAGTGTCAAACAGTCTTTCATTGCTACATTAACGATGGAAGTAGAATTTGTGGCATGTTTTGAAGCCACATTTCATGCATTATGGCTACGAAACGTTATTTCAGGACTTGGGGTTGTCGACACCATTACCAAGCTGCTGAAAATTTACTGTGATAATTCTACAGCAGTATTCTTCTTCAAGAACGATAAGTACTCCAAAGGTGCCAAACATATGGAATTAAAGTACTTTACTGTCGAGGAGGAAGTTCAGAAAAAAAAAGTGTCACTTGAGCATATTAGAACTGATCTCATGATTGCAGATCTGTTAACAAAAGGTTTACAGCCAAAGATATTTAGTGAACATGTACATAGAATGGGTATTGGTTGTATTTATGATTGATGTATTTATGATGTTTTGACACTCTGAGCTCATTTATATGTTTCTGATATACATTAATGGCTCCTGTTTCTCATAATGGTGTACACATTATTGTTTTGAGATGTTACAGGATAAGTCTCAATGCGACATTATTGTGGACCATAATATTTTATAGCTTACGGATCTGGTACGATGAGTTACTAGTGTTGTAGTATATTGAAGGGAGTATGACAAATTATGTATAACCGCCATGACTCACATTTAGTAGTTTATCATATTATGGTATTTATGAAGGACGTTATAGAAGAGATTTGTAACGATCCGACTGGTCGTTTTATGTTTTAGGACCCCGTGCCCCTAAATGAGACTTTCCGTAGTTACTTTTACTGATTTATGACTTACGGGGATGGGTGGTTCGAGGTTTGGAGGAGTTTGGAGTAGTATAGGAACACTTATTTCCTTAAGGTTGGTTCGAGGTTTCAGACTTGGGCGTGTGTTCGGAACGGGTTTTGGATGACCCGGGAGCGTTTCGGCGCCAAATAGTGAAGTAAGAATGTCTTTAAGTTCAAATTGAGGTTTAGAACATGTTTTTGTGTTATCGGGGTCCAAACAAAATTTCGAGACCAGGAATAGTTCCGTTATGTCATTTATGACTTGCTCGCAAAAGTTGGTATCATTCCGAGTAGTATAGGTATGGTTCGGCATGTTGGAAGCGAATTCAGAAACTTGAAGTTCTTAAGTTTGATCCAATAGGTTTTGAGGTATGATCTTTAGATTTTAGGCGCTGTTTCGGGCGTTCGGAAGGCTCGAGCGAGTCCGTATTATGATTTAAGACTTGTTGGTATATTTGGACAGGGTCTCGGGTGGGCCCGGATGCCATTTGGGGCATCGAGCGACGCAAAAAAGCCTAAAATGACTATTGGTGCACCAGGTCTGGTGTGAACGCACCTGCGGAGGTCCAATCGCAGGTGTGAGACCGCTCATGTGGTCCCAGTCTCGCAGGTGCGACTCCTGAGGGAGTTGCCAATTTTCGCAGGTGCGGACCCCTTTCTGCAGAAGAAGAGCCGCAGGTGCGGACTTTGCTCCGTAGGTGCAAAACTAGTCCACCTTCCCTTCATCCGCAGGTGCGAGAATTTCCTCGCAAATGCGAGACCGCAGGTGCGGTCCTCGAGCCGCAGGTGCGAAAAAGCCTGAAGGCAGTGCACTTCCTTTTAAACACGGACTTAGCCATTTTTGACCACTTTTCTTCATTCTTGGGCGATTTTGAGGGCATGAAAGAAGGGTATTTGACCTAGCTATTGAGAGGTAAGTAATTTCTACTATGAATTTAGCTTATTACTTGAATTGTTAGGTAGATTAACACCACAATTAGTAGAAAATATGGGTTAGAGTAAAAACCTAGGTTCTTAACAAAAATGGGAAATGACCAAGAAATTTGTTGAGGAATAGAACAAAAACTATATAATATTGATCCTTAGGCCATGGGTGATATTTTCCTTTAAAATTTTCCGGAATCCGAGCATGTGGGCCTGGGGGGTGTATTTTGAGATTTTGCACTTTAGGTTGAAACAATCATTTTAATGGGGAAATTTCATACTTTTGAGTATATATTGATTTATTTATGCAATATTTGACTAGTTTCGAGTCCTTGGGCGACGAATTTGGAGTTTCGGGCGCATTCTTGACCCGGGAAATAGACTTGACGCGAGGTAAGTCTCCTTTCTAACCTTGTAAGAGGGAATTTTTCTCATAGGTTAATTAAATGAGTATGTGTCATTGTTATGGGGGACTACGTACGTGCGAGGTGATGAGAGCCCGTGCGTAGTGACTATTACTGTTATGTCCGGGTAGTTAGGCCCACACCATGCCATGTGAATTTCATTAACTTGAGTTATTGTGATGACCTAAAAGGTCATCCTATGTTAATTTATCTAAATCTGTGTTCTAAGGCTCCGAAACCCTTCTTTAATCTCACCTTGATATGTGTGCGCAGCCCGGGCATGTAGCCGGGCATCTTTGATGTGAAAACTAGATGAAAAGTTGATTTTATAATAATTAATTGATTAAAGTTGACTTTGGTCAACATTTTTGGTAAACGAACTCAGACCCGTGATTTGACGATCCCGGAGGGTCCATAGGAAAATATGGGACTTGGGCGTATGCCTGGAATCGAATTCCGAAGTCCCAAGTCCGACAAAATAAATTTTTAAAGAAAATTATTTTCTGAAAATAATAAAGACTTTTGAAAATGAATTTTATGTGAAACCTGTGTTACCGGGCCCGTATTATGGTTCCTGAGCCCGGATCAAGTTTAATATGATTTATATGAGTTATTTGTAAAATTTGGTGTAAAACATACTTGATTTGACGTGTTTCGGATCAAAAATGGAAAATTTGATAGTTTTTGAAGTTTGAGAAATTTCTATAGATTTTGTAGTTTAATTCATTGTTTTTTGATGTTATTTTGGTGGTTTCATTAATTGAATAAGTCCGTAGGATGATTTTGAGGTCGTGTGTACATTGGGTTTGATGTTCCGAGGGCTCGGGTGAGTTTCGGGCACGTCCCGGGAGGTCTTTAGGCTTATAATATAGCTGTTGGAGGTCACAGAACTCAGATCTCTGAACTTACCACCGAGGTCCGCAGACCACGCTGAGGGCTTCGCGGCCGCGTTCGTTTTTTCTTGGTCCGCGGTGGAGGAGTTGGGCCACTAGTACGACTTTGGAGGCCTATATCTTTTGATCTACAAGGAATGTTGAGATGATTCAACAACGAAAGTTCGTGTCTAGTTTCCAGAAAGGTAAAGAAATCGTAATTTGGACATCTGTAGAGAAAGTTATGGCCAAAATACTAAAGTATGTCACTGGAGTAATTTTTCTTTATTTTCTTCATCTTTTCTTGGTCTTTGCTAGCGCGGTTGCAGTCCATTTTTCGCTGACCGCGGTGGGGGACCTGAGGGGGTATAAATAGACGGGAACTTCAGTTATTTTCATTTTTCAAAGCCCTAAAAACATAACAGGCGATTTTTCAAACACTCTTTCTTCTCCAAAACATTAGTAAGTGATTTCTAACTCATTTTCTTTACTCCTTAACTTCTTTTTACAAGATTTCACCCTAGAATCTAGGCCTAAAATCATGAAATCAAAATAGAAATTAGGGGTTTTAAGTAGAATTAGGGTTTTGGGAATTTTGGATAATTCAACCACAATTTGGGGTCAGATTTCAAAATAAATTATATATTTGGACTCGTGGGGGTATGGGTGATCGGGTTTTGGTCCGAGTCTCGTATTTGGACCAAGCGGGCCCAGGGTCGAATTTTGGTATTTTTGGAAGAATGCTAGGAATTGTACATTTTGGCTATGGGATTGTATTAATGAGTCATTATTGATGTTAATAAGTTAAATATGTCTAGATATTGTTGTTCCGGAGTTGAATTCAAAAGGAAAGGCGGTATTAGAGACTTGATTGCTATTTTTGGACCTGAGGTAAGTGTCTTGCCTATTTTTTGTGAGGGAATAGGTATTGTATACTATGTGCTAAGTGTTTATCATGTCCAATGCATAGGTGAGGTGACGAGTACCTATGTATTGTGTGTCAAGCATGCCCGTGAGTCCATTTTGTATGAAATTCTTGTCCTTACTTCCATATTCATTATATTATGAATAATCTCTACTTGGAAGTTGATTGTGTTGAAAATACTCGTTGATGAACTTGTGATGTAATGGTCCTATTGAGGACCCAAGTGTAAAGGATATACTTGAAAAGGTTGGTTATAGCTGAGACCCTTGCCATACAATTTGTTATGATAATTACTGATATTTTCCCCTTGCCGGGTGATCATGATTTGTGATTCCACTATGCTTCATTCCTTGCCATTTTGATAATTGTCATTGCATTGGTGAGGAAGAGAGTAAAGCACGAAGGGTGATGTTGTGCCATGATTTACATTGATTACATCATAAATTGCATAGTGAGGAAGAGAGTAAAAGCACGAAGGATGATGTCGTGCCATAATTTATATTTAAAAGCATGAAGGTTGATGTCGTGCCATGATTTATATTTAAAAGCACGAAGGTTGATGTCGTGCCATGATTACATTGCCATACATGATACATTGCATCGTGAGGAAGAGAGTAAAAGCACGAAGGGTGATGCCATGCCATGATTCATCTTATCTTACATCATACATTGTATTCTGAGGAAGAGAGTAAAAGTATAAAGGGTGATGCCGTGCCATTAATTATGTTTCTGGCATTATATTCGTTTCATTAGCATATTTCTGATAAATTTCCTTCTTGTCTTTTCCTATGTGCTTAATTAACTGCTCTATCTCACTTGTTACCACATTGTCTGCTCCTGTATCCCCCTTCGTATCTGCTTATCTCTTGCTTTGTTTTTCCACGATATATGTTGTAGAATAGGACAGACTAACGCTTGTTGTCAAGTCTAGCCTCGTCACTACTTTGGCCGAGGTTAGGCTCGGCACTTACTCAGTACATGGGTTCGGTTGT
Source organism: Nicotiana paniculata (assembly GCA_005239505.1). NCBI lineage: Eukaryota > Viridiplantae > Streptophyta > Magnoliopsida > Solanales > Solanaceae > Nicotiana > Nicotiana paniculata. The sequence goes on along the minus strand of ML344744.1, from coordinate 1,589 downwards.
ACTGATGCTACACTGCACATCTTATTGTTGTGCAGATCCCGCACCCGGACCCTGTGGACAGCGTTGAGGGAATCTCCTTCAGTCCACCCCAGAGGCTTCAAGGTATACCCGATGGCGTTCGTGTGCCTTGGCGTCTCTCCTATCCCGAGTTTCTGTATTTCTGTCTTTTTTTTCCTCTAGTTTTCAGAGGAAGTCATGTATTTCATTCCAAACTTTGTATTTAGCACTCCTATAGGCATTTCGTGAGTTTGTGACTCCAGGTTTTGGGGAATTATTGCGATGTTGTATTATGTTATCTTTACTTAGCTTTGACACTTTATCTATTTACGCTGTTAAAAATTGTGAACTGTTTTTAGCTTATTCTGTTAATTCGGTGTTATCATGTTAGTTTCACTATAACGTTGGCTTGTCTAGCGGGTTCAACGTTAGACGCCATCACTGCCCGAAGGTGGGATTTCGGATCGTGATAGTTATATGCTTTGTAACTTCATTGTATGCAACTGTGTTTTTAAGGGAAACCGAGAGTTTGATGTTTTAAAGGAATTTTTATTTTAAGAGAATTGAAAGAAAGATGTTGTGTTTGCATGCGACCGCCTGTCAAATTTATATCCTGCGAGCGGAGTGATTATTTCATCTACTCTCATGGGAGCAGGCCATACGCCACGACGGGTATTGATAGATGCATCTATGGTTCACGTCGTTCGAACCCTCGGCAGTGCACATTTATTATTATTATGTTGGCCCAAGCCGGATGTCCTTATTCCACTATGCGCATGCTATTTGCCTGATATTGTTTATGACCATTGAGTTGTGAATTATCCCGGAAGATCGAACTGAAAACTTATAAATTGATGCTTCATTTCACATTCGGATTTTATTACGGTTCATTATTTATTTTCTTACAATCCATGCTTACTTGTTGTCCTCTTTAAAATTATCATTTAAATACTCTGTTTGGACCCTAGTAAGTATCAAGTCGACCTCTCGTCACTACTTCTTCGAGATTAGGCGGGATACTTACTGGGTACATAGTATTATGTACTCATTCTACGCTCTGTACTTAATTGTATAGGTTCTGAGGCAGGTGCATCTGGATTCCAGTGCGGAGCTCATCCCTGAGTTTTTACCGGTCGAGGCTTCACGGTGAGCTGCTCTTCTTGGCGATTTCCAGCAGCACTCTGGAGCTATTCTTTTGTCACTTCCATCTTTACTTACTCAGACAGTAGGATAGACTTTCATTCTTTTGATACTATTCTACTAGATGCCTGTAGACTTATGACACTAGTTTCTGGCACACACACGCTAGTAGACTTTATTTTGGGATGTAATCGTACATTATGACTTCATGATTATTTATTTTGCATAAAATTTGCCTAAATTATCCGTTTCTACTTAAATGTCTCAACTAAATTAAGCAAGTGTTGAAAAATATTTTGGTAAACTCCATGAAATTACTAGTAAATTAAGGTTGGCTTGCCTGACGGCGGCGTTGGGCGCCATCGCGATCTGGGTTAGGATTTGGGCCATGACAAGATTTATTTATGCGCAACTAATGTTTATATTATTAAATATTAATATTTTTTACGTGA